>JAJONR010008044.1:0-31557 GCA_029582245.1 Solanum etuberosum
ATTCAAAAATGATAAATTTATGAAATAGTAAGAGTTCATTTAGAATTCTTTTACTTATGAGTTTCTATTTTTAAGCTGATAAAAAATACTTCTTTTATTTAAATTTGAATTCAAATATCATATCAATTTTTTTAAATGTGGATCTTTTTATTATTCTTCCTTATCCTTGATTTTAAATACAATAATATCTTTTTATAAGTTATATATTTAAATTGATAGAAATATTTAAAAGATTCCCACCTCCCAACCCCCCAACAACGTTATCTCTTAATTCTCATTTTTCTTATTTTACTATTATTTTCACTATTACTATTATTACTTAATAACTCTTGATAAATACTAAAATTTTCTAATATTAGATTTAAATATGTTGTTCACTATTTTTTATATATATCTATCTTTATTTACATTTATTTATTTCCTACGTTTTTCCTTCTCTTCCTTGTTTATCTTCATTTTTTTTTTTGCTTTCTTTAGATTGCTATTTTTTATTTCATACCAATAATAAATAATTTGAATTGTATGAATTCTTGTATGAGTAATATTTGTATGAATAATGATTTAAATTATATGTTTTCTATTTTTCAAAATTATATATCTGCTAAATTGTATGAATTATGATTTTAAAAATAAATTGACCTACTCTATGATTTTGGCATGAATTTTGGTTTCAAAAATAAATGAACCTATTGTATGATTTTACTATGAATTTTGATTTTGTATTAATCATTGTAAAAAATGGTTCATGCCGATTTTATATCATTTATATATCGATTGTTTTGGTATGAATTTTGGTTTGAATTAATCATTGTAAAAAAATGGTTCATACTGATTATATCAATTATATAGACCCATTTGAATTCACAATTCATACAAAAATATAATAAAATAATATATAGTCATTCTTTTGCAACCATGGTTCATACAAAAATTATCACTTAAATATCATGTATTTATATTCAAGTTTCATACTAACCTAATACAAAGCATCTCACTTTTAATACATATTATAACACAATAGTCACCAATTATTCATACCAATATCATGCCAAATAGAATACCAAATTAATTCCAACATATAAATATTAATTATAATTTCTTATTTAAACGGTATACCAAATTCACATTACATTCAAACCAGAATTCATACCATAAGACATTATAGAATAGAGTATACACATTTCATACACTTTTTTTGTGGCACACATTTCATAATATATCCCTATAACATTTTTACTATTTCATAAAATGTCATTTATCAAGAAAGCAGTATACTCAAATCATTCAAATATAATTTCAAAACCGCACACACTCATTGTATAAACAGTATACAAATTTCAAATAAATTTAATTTTTTTTTTAACCAGACACCTTAAATTAAAAAAAAATCATACTTAAATTTATTCCAGTATACAAAAAATTTATACCAACATTTATTCAAGTTTCACAAAAATTATTATGTAATATGAAGAAACGAATGTTCATACAAAAAGCATCACAATTTAAATCTATTATACACAAGCAAAATCAGAAAATTTCATTTTCATTTTCATTGTTCTTAGTTTTTTTTTTTTTACGTTTCAGTAGTATAAAAATACAAATAATAAATCGCAATGAATACTAACCAGAAGGATCTCATCTACCACCATGTTTTATTAATATCGATAAAAAGTCATCCATTACAACAAGATGAAGATTATTGAACCAAAACTATTTGGAACTATTGATGAATGACGCCAATTACAGAAAAAAAATTCGAGGAGAGAGAAAAGTTTGAACAAAAGAAGAAAATCTGATTTTTGAAATACTTTTAACTAATTAGAGTAAAAAAAAGGAAAACAAATATTCCTATTTTGTTTTGAATCTCCTAAATTTATGGCAATTACTAATTATCATTAATATTTTTTAAAAATCATTTTTTATTATTATTTTAAAACCTTTTTTTTAATAAACTGTTATAACCTGAATTTTTTTATTGTTACAACTTGAAAGTTTTATTATATTGTCATAACTTGAAATTATTTAATTGCTTCATTTGTTGGCCCAATATGAACACAATAGTATGTTTTGTGATATGAATATTCAGCCCAACTTAATCGATCAGTTGGCCCACCTAACAAATAGCGAGATTTTCCATTAATTTGATCACATTTTACAAAATCATACTCCCTCCGTTCCATTTTAGGTGACACTTTTCGGATTTCGAGATTCAAACAAATATATTTTTGATTGTAAATTTTACATAGATCATTTAAACATTTTGAATTATCAATTATTGTGACTTATAGTACTTTTTACTTAGTTTACAAATATATAAATTTCATTTCAAAAGAATTGAAGATTCCATGCACAAATTTCCGATCAAACTTAAACTGTTTTGACTGTCGAATAAACGAAAAAATGTCACATAGATTGAAACAGAGAAAGTACTTTTTATAAGAACAATGGAACTTTCGATCTAGCACCATAAACAACATGTTCGTATTGAGTTTTGTTCAAGGTGTAAATTAAAACACCTTGAACATGAACATTTTCTTCATTTTTAACAAGTATTTTTAAGAGAAATACTACATAAGATAGAAAATTATAGGACGAATATAACAATATTTGTAATAACAATATCTATTCCGTTTCAATTTGAAGCAAGTTAAATTCCGGTACAAATATAAGAAAAAACAGAGCATACATGACCAATTAGGACAAATTTGAACTTGTCTAGCCACAAATGAAAACATCTATTACAACAATTACTCCGTCTCAATCTCAAACACGTTAGAATCAGACTATCATATATTCGAACAAGGAGGACTAGTCATAAAAGACATCTACTACAACAACAACAACAATAACAATAACAACTCCGTCTCAATCTCAATCTCAAAAACAGAACATATATGACCAAATTAGGACAAAAATCAAAGTTGATCAGGCCACACAAATGCACCTATAGCAAATCTCCTCTTCTCATCAACAGTCCCCTGAAAATTAAGTCCATATTCTCTCAGAAGCGCATCGATCTTCCATTCCTCCATCTTATCGTAATCATGTTTTGTGTATCTCGGATAATGAAGAGGCATTTGAAAAAACTCGGAATTTTTTTCATTCGAAATGGAAATGATACTCTGCTTCGTTTGATTTTTGTTGAATTCGATTGATGATTGTGAGTTCGAGTTTTCAAGAGTAATTGTGTTTGCAATTGCAACAGTCCAACTTAGAGCCATTGTTGGAAAATACATTTGAAGTATTATTTGGTGAAGATGAAAATGAGAGTTTAATTTGCTTGAAGTGTTGAAAGAAAATGGACATTTATATATAGGTAGAAATTCAAGGGCATTTTTGGAATTTTTAGAAAGAGACAAAGATAGTTGCTTGTTCAACAAGCCGTTCTCTTATAACCGTAAGGTAAAAGTAAGACTGTGTAGCGTAAATTTACGCATTAATAAGGAAACATGTTTTCTACTAATAAAGATGTATGTACATTATTGTTAGTTACAAAATCAACAAATAAATCGACTCATAGATTGTGCTAGCAATTTTCTAATATATGCATCAATAATTTTTTCCCAAAAACTCATTCCTTGATCTATTTCTTCTTTTAAGGATTTTTCATGATTTGAATCTAAAACATCTGATTAAGAGAGAGGGAAATCACATATTTTGTGCCACAATTCTTAATGGTCGGCTATAATAATGAATTTAAGAAAGAGAAAACACCAAAAATTGTACTCCTCTTGTCTCGTTTTGTATTGCATTGTTTAACTTGATACTGTGTTTAAAAAAAAAAAAAAAAATTTAAAATTTGCAATCTAGAAAATTATGGAGTATAAAAAATTTCATTAAAGGTAAAAAAAATAACAGAATTTAAAAATTAAATTATTTTTAATTATAATAAAATAACATTCTTTTTGAAAGTGGACTTAAAAAAAGATATGTCACCTAAAATAAATAAGAGAAAACACTAATGGTAAGTAACTAATTTGCGTGTCGTGTCTAAAAATCAAACAATACCACAAGTGAATGGGCAAAGTAGTTAGCAGTCGCTTTTTGTACTTTCAAATTAGGAAAATTAACGGCATTAGTTGAAATCACTTTTCTCGATCGAGAATACTTTGAAAACAATTTATTTACTTTTTATATGATTAAAATATGAAATTATTTTTTATTATCAAAAACAATCTTTTTACCTGTAACGTGCTTCCAAAAAATATCTAACAAGTCATGAGCTGGCTTGCGTTGGTAAAGAAAAAAGTAGTGTGAAGTTGCACGTTAAGCGTGAGTATAGTAAATGAACAGTAATAATAAAACATGACAAGTGTTGTAACAACAATAATTAAAAGGTTGACAAGTATGTTCTAGAAAGTTTTCAAATTAGTATTTCTTTTTAAATTCAAAAATATAATGATAAAATGTTCTAGAATAATGATAAAATGTTCTAGAAAGTGTATTAGAAATTAAATTCTTTTTTCCATTTCCCAATTGGAGAGTTCTAGATACTCTTATCGGAGTCTTCATTTCTTTCATTTAAAATGTTGAAACCAACTACATCTAGCTAGAAAAATGTACTCCCTCCGTTGATTTTTATTTGTCACGGTTTGCTTTACAAGGATCAATTTAATTTGATATTTGAAATTTTGATGTTCGAGAATTATCTGAATAAAATAGTATAAGTTGTAATTTTTCTCATATTAATATGACAAGAAAAAAGTATCTTTAAAATGTTAGTCAAAATTTTAACAATTTGACTCTCAAAAAGTGAAACGTGACAAATAAATATGCAAAACGTTGAGGTGTATATTCCAATTATGTATCACTTGTGTATTCTATAAGTATCAAATGTATCCCAGTGTGTCAATGTATACATTTGTGTGAGACACGTGTTAATTAGATACATGTGTTGCAGCAAAACTTTTAAATTTGATTTCATTTATGAATTTTGTCTCTAAATTACCTTCAATTTTCTTCAAATTCAATATATTGTGTACCTTATTAATGTGTTCTTGACAAATTCCAGCCTAATTACCCATTGAATTTTTTTTTTACTCATGTTATTCAAATGTTATATATCATTGGTATAACTTTTTCTGGCTATATTTGATAGCATAACTTAATACTCCCTCCCTCCGTCCTTAACTACTTATCCACTTTTGAATTAACATACCTATTAAGAAAATTGTTGATGGTATGGTACATCTACGTGATGTAGAAGGCTATACCGATTTTTCAATCTAATACTCTAGAAAACGATTTATTTATCAAATTTTAATATGTGATTAATAATGAGTGTATATCAAATTAACGAATCATAGATTGTCCTAAGATTTTTCCTTAGTCAATTGCTCTTACCCCTGGAAAATAAAAATAAAAATTGCTCTTACCAAAGTTTTAGTTAATTGTTTGTATTCACGATAACATAGAGCTTAAACTTATCACTAAGCCAACATATTTCATTTTAATCAATCATTAATCCCATAAGCATTTAGATTTTAGCCATACCTAATATTCTTTCCATCATTATTGCAAGATCATGAATATTTATATGGTAAAAAAATATTATTAATTACTATAGTTTTCTCAAGTCAAAGAAAATTGTGTACTCCACACTCTTTAAAATTATAACTTTTGACAAATTACAATAATCCAACCATTAAAAATTATCCAATAATCAAACCAGATCACTAAAATCATACAATAAAAACAATTTTAATTTAAGTTATAAGAGATGCAATCTCAACTTTCATTATCATGATTTTCCCATCACAAAAACTTATTTAAGGACCTTATCATATTATTCAAGCAATTGATAACAAAACATATATGATTGGATTCAAAGCATAAAAATAGATGCATTTAAAAAAAAAAATGAAATTATTATTTAATATGAAAAAATATCAATCTATTTTAAAAGACGAAGAAAAATCACATAAATTAAAACGAAAAGATGTCGTATATCCGAGACAATCCGGTTCTCATGATCTAAGGCATATTAGTGGCGGCTGTACAATTTTAAGTTTTAACAGTCCGGTCAAATTCTTCTTCCTAAATCCCTCTGCAGAAAATGTACGCTGTAGCTCGATCACGATTCCGAATTTCGACGAGCAATCGGCGTTTTTTATCGACCGCTCTTCTCCAAGACCAACCTCCTCCTTCGCCTCCTCTCCCTGAACCTTCTTCCGCCGCCGGCGCCGGAGCTGAGAACAAGTCATGGAATTTTCTCAAGTATAGCCTTGTTGCTGCTCTCACCGGCGGTGCTGCCACTGCTGGTTATGCTACTTACGGTACACTTAATTTTGAACTGTCTACCATTTCAGTATTATTTTACTTGGATTTATTGAGGATTAATTTGGATGTGGAATTTTGAGCTTCATTGTGCATCTATTGAGCTAGCCTGAATCATTCAGATGAGAAATTATCTAACACTAACATGGTACTCCGTCCGTCTCAGCTGTGTGATCTGATAACTTGTCTCGAGTGTGGCTATTTCTGAAAGTGTCATTTATGCAATGCTTTTATGCCATTTGTAGAGTATATAATCTTAATTTGGATGGCCTGAACAAGGGGATTGGTGAATTTTGTTAAACTTGCTAGCCTCATGAATAGTGGCGGAGCCATGAATTTCACGAAGGGTATCAAAAGGGGGTTGTTGTTAGTGAGATTTGAACACATGAGCAGTTAAGGCTCTTTCAAGGCATCTAAAACCAACGTGCTACAACACCTTGTTCTGTCCAGAGTGTCCAAAATATGTTATTTAATCACTTCGTGTATCATTTTACTTATATATACGGTATTATTTTCTACGAAATGGACACCCTCACTATAGGGTAGCTACGCCCCTGCTCATGAAGAAAGCTCAATTAAAGCTCGGGCTTTGGCGAAGAAAAGAATAAAAGATAGAAATGTAATGCAAGAAAATGTAACTATAAACACAAATAAATTATTTGGACAAAAGAAAGGAAAAACTATAATTAAGCTATATGTGTGTGTTATTATGTTGTTAAGACAAAACCCATAAGTTGAAGGTGCACACACATTAGCACTTTGACACATACACTAAAGCGTACAACCTGTGCTTCACCGAACTTCAGAGCTTCAGCATGCTTTAAGTGAGCCTTTAACAACACCATTGCAGTCCCCCTTGGGTGTCTTTTCAAATGGGGTTTTTCATTTACATATCAAAGGTAAATAACAATCCGCTGCCTTCAATTTAGCTAATGAACTCAGGAAGAAAGTAGCACTGCATTTAAGCTCTTAGTTTTGGTTGCATCTCTGTCTGTTAATATTTAGCTTGATTCTTTGAGCTGAGGGTCTTTAAAAAACAGTCTCTCTACCCCACGAAGGTAGATGTAAGGTCTATGTGCGTCCTACCCTCCCCAGATCCCTCACGCTAATGGGTAAACACACTGTTTTTTTTTTAATTGGTAATGGGTGCAGACACATAAGTGAAGTCTTAAGAACCTCTAAGTCTGTCCCCAGGGTACTATTACAAGAAATTCATTATTATGGGCTTGTTTTGAAGCCTTACTTCTTTTAAGCTCCTGTAATTGCTATTAGGTAGACTTTTGCCTTCATTGTAGCTTAGTACATTGTTAGTTAGGGTGTCCAATTGCAGGCTCAGATCCTGTTGTTCATAATCGATTTGCTATGTTAATATGGAATAGTCTTTGTGAAAAACTGCAAACAGGTCAAGGGACTGATAGGCTGTCCTTTATCATTAATTTTCTGTTGGTATTATGTGCATATTGTTTCAGGTACACTGACATATCCTTGATCTACAGCATATTCGTTGACCGAAGTTGAGGAGAGGACCAAGGCTTTGCGTACATCTGCAAACTATTCTGTTGGTGATAGTGCATCTGGTTTTGATGTTAGTCTGGATCTACTCTAATTTATTTCATTCTGTGTGTTTGTGTTATCCTAAGCCATTAAACTGATGACCAAGTAGTTGTTTATTTGCACCATAAGAGTAATGCACGATTAAATCTAAAAGGAAAGATCAAAAAAATTATATGCATATAGGCGGCATTTAGCTTGAGTTAGTGGTGGATAGATTATGCTAACCCTAGCTTCAACGATCTCCATTAAATCACGTGTTTAGTTTGTGCTTACTTATTTTTACCTTGTCGGTAAATGTGGGACTCTTCAAAAGTTTAGAAGGAGTTTGAATGAGATGATAGGCTATGTTAATGCCATTAGAAACGTGTATTTCTCTAACAATGCACGGATATTGGTAGAAATTTAGTTGGGCTCATAAACACACACCTTTGGCCAATTTGATTAGTTGGAGAGAGGAACTAGGGGCTCTTTGCCATCATTATAAATTAATTCCATCCATATTGTCTATTCTATGGATTTCAAATCTGAAGTTCATTTATATTTTTGTTACGATTCATTATTTATATATGATAAAGGCGTTTACTGACTGGTCTTGATTCAATATACTTCCACTGTAGTGTTCGAGTTTGTTACTTTTTGGCGCCCTTTTTCTTTCCCTTTTTTGAGAGAAAGTTTGGACTAGGATCCAAAGAAAATCAATGAAAATGAAGAAATCCGATGGACTGACCAGTCAAAATAGAGGATAGATTCCACTGCTATAACAATACTAGTGCCAGTAATAGTTAAATTTATGATTATAAGGATTTTGATATGAAAAGTAATAAATTGTGGTATTGTTCCTTCATTGATCAAGTTCAATTTTGGCAAGTATTAGGAACTCTATGTTGCTCGGACTCTTCAAATATGTCAACAGGTGTGTGTTGGATTCGCCAAAAGTAGTGTATTTTTGGTGAATCCAACACGGGTGCGGCATCAAAAGTGAAGAGTTCGCACAACTAAGATTAGGATTGTCCAATAAGAAGGTTTTCAATTTTTCAAATGAACATTTTGAAGACCTATTTATTCTAATACTTAACTGACTGTAGAGTTGATCATTCCGTCCTTCAGTCAGGGGAGACTCAATGCCTTTAAAAATGAGGCATCCGTCTTAGGCCCCAAAATTTGACGCCTCATTTTTTTTTTAGTAATAATAGAATTATTATAAGTATTTTTTAACCAAAAAATAAATTATATAGTGTCTTTCTTTTAGTTTGTTCGAAACATTAAAGAATGTTTCTTTCTTTTTGTTAATTTTTAAATTTAACTTCCACATGACATGTTTAAGATCACAAGATTAAAATATCTTTTGGTATATATATATATATATAGACCATAGAAAAAATTAAGTTACCCTTGTCTCAAAAAAAAAAAAGACCCATAGAAAAAATCAAGCTTTATCATTAAAAAAAAGAAATAACTTTGGATTTCAAAAATAAAAAAAATAAAAGCTAGGCCTCCAATTTATTTTTGGCTTCAGGCCACTAATTAGCTTGAGCCGCCACTGCTATTCATATAGTGATCTCGGTCCTATAAATAGGGATCTATAAGTAATATATTATTTGTAATCTATTTATTAGATGTGTTTATTTGATTCTTTTTGATATAGTTAAATGACCTACTTTACTTAACTCAATGGTTAGAGTATTGGTTTCATATGACAAGAGTCATTGGTTCAAATACAATAGTAGGTAAAGCAAGTTTATTCTGTTTATTTTGATTCAGAAGTTCTATTTGGTCAACATCTTTTTAAAGAAATTTCATGATATTTAGTTGCCTATTCTGTTTGCAGAAATTTCAAGCTTTGTTGTACTCCTCTGCAATGATAGGTTTGTTCTGATTTTGAGTTCTCTGCATCTTATCCAAGAACATGAACTTATGCTTGCCACACAGTCAGTTGTGTGCAATATATAGGTGTAATACTAATACACATTGGTGTCTTCAATTTTATTTTCTGTTTGTTGCATGATATCCTTGGCAACTAGTTAGGGAGGTGTCCATAAACTCGTGTTCCCTTTAGTCATGAATTCTGCCGTTGTTGGCACATCAAAGCTTTGTGCTGAACTTTTGGGGATGAGGGTTGTCTGTCTTGTACTAGCTTGTTATGGACTGTATATGATATGTGGAACTGTCCTTGCAATGCCTCATGTTGGGGCGTATAACATATGGTTTACTATATGTGTCATTGGCATGATCCATGGATTTAACTATGTCCCACAATCCAGAAATACTAATTAAAAATAGAAAAAAAATGTGTTCAATGCTTGATTTTTGTTGGGTCGTGGAGTTAATGGCAGCTGGTACAAGGAAGGATGAAAATACTCATTCTAAGATGTGACAATATACTTCATTAATTATGTTGATAATGTTTTTTTTGAATATGATATTCTATAATGGTATAATTATATTTTCTTAATAATTTTGATGACACTTTTTTGTAAATGATTTGTTGTAATGGTATAACTATATTTTCTTAATTATATTTTTTGTAATGCATTCTATAGTAGTTTTCTTGGGTTAATCTTACACTTTCTCTACTTTTATGGTGGTATGTTGATTCTCCCCTTCTGAAAATTCCAGTGCCTGCCAAGTTAGTTGAGCTTTACCTAGATCTAAGGCGCTTGACTGAAGAACAAGTTCGAGTAAGTAATTATGCTCATTTTTATTTTTAAACCATGTTGCTTTTCTAAACCTTATTTTTCTTGCATGTCATCTCTTCCCAATTACAAATAAAATCTTGTTGATTGTTTTAGGATTATAGTGAACCATCATCAGACAAGCTCCTGCCAGATTTGCATCCATTGGAGCAGCATGTCTTTACCATTGTTCTTGATCTGAGTGAGACATTGGTCTACTCTGACTGGAAGGTAAAATTCCTAGTCACAAACAAGACAGACTTTTCATTTAATCATGGTGGTTTGAATTTGCTGTAATTGCTTTTCGTTTTTTGGATCATGATGAGTACCATTAGGCTCTTCCTACTGGCAGAGCTTTTTCCCTTGAAGTTCAGCTTGTTTTATCATTTCATTTTGTTGTCACTAATATGACTTTCTATCATTCAAAAGCGTGAGAGAGGCTGGAGAACATTTAAAAGACCCGGGGTTGAGGATTTTCTGGAACACTTGGCTCAATTTTTTGAGATAATTGTATACTCTGACCAACAGAACATGGTATTTTCACTTCCTTCGTAATGTTTTCTATATTTTGTACCAGTTGTGTAGTTAAAATTTTGGCTTGTGATATTTGCAGTATGTCGATCCTATTGTCGATAGATTGGATTCAAAGCAGTGTATCCGGTATAGGCTATCAAGGGCAGCAACTAAATATGTGGGTGGCAAGCATTGCAGAGTAGGTGATTTTGTCCAGTCTCTAAATTTTCCATTCAGTATGCTTCAACTGCAACACGAAAATCTTTCAACCTCATCTTTTCTTTTTTTCTTTTATGTCTTGCTTCATTTCCCACTTCTTGGAAATGGTGATAATTGGGATTTCCATTTATCTTCCTTTCTTTCTTTGATGGGACCTTCTTTTTTCATTTGTTTTATGTTCTATTTTCCTTGCCCTATGTTCTAACTCCCAAGAGACGGAATGGTTGAGATTTCCATGTCATTTGTGTCTATTGTTGCAGGACCTTTCCATGCTGAATAGGGATCCATCTAGGATTATATATATTAGTGGTAACGCATTAGAAAGTAGCCTTCAGCCAGAGAACTGCATAGAAATAAAACCATGGAAAGGAGATGCGGAAGATACCACACTTTTAGATCTTATTCCATTTCTTGAATGTAAGTATGCCAATAACAAATGACATACATAATCTGGTGCTCACCATATCACTCACTTTAAATGACTCCATAACTTATGCATGCAGATGTTGGAAAACATAGGCCAGCTGATATTCGAACTGTATTAGCTTCATACCAAGGACATGATATTGCAAAAGAGTTTATTGAACGATCGAAGGAACATCATAGGTAAAGTTTCTTCTTGATTCATTTATTAGATATTGCTGTGCTTATTGGATTGTATTTGAAATCCTTGAAGACGCTGAACTTAAGATGCTTCTTATTAAAGTTTCTTCTGATTTATTATCTGTTGATGCAGGCGTATGCAAGAGCAAAAGCAGACTGGTCGCCTCTGGCGTCGCTAGTGTTGATTTTTGGAAGTTCGAGTTTAAAAAGGATAAAAGCAATTTACATTGTGATAAATTATGTGTAACTAAAGGATTCAATTCAATTAGGTTACCCCTCTAACAACATGGTTGTATTCTTTTTCCCACAAGCAATGAATTCACATCATTAGCTCCTTTGTAATAATGGAATACATCAATTTTTTGCCAAACGGCAGCTTCATTCAACATATTGTTTTTGCTCTATATTCATCAATTTGGATCACCAAAACTATAGTTCATCTGTTTTCTCATATTAGATGGGAGCAGAGGTAAGGTTGGGGGTGGGGTAGACTGGTGGTTAAGTTGTAACTTCTCATTATTTCAAATTCAAATTATAAATAGTTTAATAGCAGAAAGTAATAAATGGATCATCAACTACTAGTTGTTCAATTATTAATCCCGCAAATTTATCAAATCTTGTTGTGGGATGCTTATTCAAAGGCAATTGTACTTTTGGACTTATCATGATCGATCACCAAAATGTTTTCAATCTTATAGCTCATGGCTCCTTATTACTACCAACCAAACTCATGTATCAAGACCATTATCATTTTTATTGTGTTAGATCTATCTTCAATCTCCACGTGTGTCCGAATTTTAACCCCATACTACAATGTGATTGGCTAAGCTGTAGGAAAATGAGAAAAATGAAAGTCTTGGTCATCGCCATAGTTGACTGACTGGCCCTAATGATTTGTGGCCTCATCTTTTATTTCACATTTGAGTCTTCACGCACCAGCAAAGTCTTTGTTTGGTACCAAGTACCAACCATCATATTTTTCTTTAAATTTGTTTGAAACTTTTTGATTTTTTTTTTTTTAATCAAAATGAGCTTTAAAAGTTAAAAAGATAAAAGTTACTACATCTTTCGTCTCAACTATTATATATATGGCTCAGTTGGTTTGGAGGGCAAGTGATCCGGAATCGATCTCCCTTCAATCCTTTATGAGTCGGATAGGATTTGTCTAGTGCGGTTTACATCTCATGTGTGGTTTGCAGACTATTACATAGTAAAGGGTTTACCCAGTGCAGGTTATTACATAATGAGGAATTTACGCAGTGCTTACCCAAAAAAAGCTACTTATTTAATAATTTTTTATCATCTTTTTTAATGAACGTAAAATGAGCCAAAGTGATATTTATTTTGAAACGACCGGATAATTATACACCTTTGGTATGTAAATTGTCACGAGTCACTAAAAATCTCAACCAATAATATTTATGGTAAGTAGTAGTACAATACTTTCACATTTTTTTCTCTCAAAATTCACCATTGTAGTACGTTGTTTTCTCTCTCTCATGTCTTAATCTCTTTGTCCTGCAGTACTACATCAATCTCTCCAAAAAAAAAATTCTATAAAAATCTCCAATTTTTCCATTCAAATGATTTTCACTAACCCAAATGGCACGTTTACACTTCTTTCTTGCTCTTTTTCTTCTTCTCATTATCTCCGCCGCCGCACACGGCGGAGCACACGGCGGAGATGATGACGGAGATGCTGACTCAGATTCCGACTTATCTGAACAATCTGACAAACCCCATTTGAGATCTCGGCCGTTGGTTTTAGTGAAGATATGGTGTTTGATAATAGTCTTCTTTGGGACTTTTGTTGGTGGGGTTTCACCTTATTTCATGAAATGGAATGAGGGGTTTTTGGTTCTTGGAACACAATTTGCTGGTGGGGTTTTCTTGGGAACTGCGCTTATGCATTTTTTAAGTGATGCTAATGAGACATTTGGGGAATTGACAAGTAAAGAGTACCCTTTTGCTTTTATGTTGGCATGTGCTGGATATTTGATGACTATGTTAGCTGATTGTGTTATCTGTTTTGTTTATGCTAAGCAGAGTAACAATAACAATAACAACAACAATGATGTTCAGCTCCAAGGTTTGTGCTTTTATCAAATTTATTAGCTATTGTTTTACTATGTGTTGTTTTAGAATTTTGATTGATCAGACAAAAAATTGAACTTTAATACTTTCTATGCAGCTTTTCTATATATAAACTGTAGTTTTGAAAAAGGGATTTAGTCCTCATTTAGTTTTGATAATTGGTCAAATTGGCTAAGCCCCGTAAGGGGCTCCTATTACAACACGAACTCTACCTTGAGGGTGTATGTAGTTTAGCTTGAATGAAGTGAGGGGAAACGGACGGTGAGGATTTGAATTGTCAGAAAAGAGTAGTAGGCATACTTTAACAATAGTCTTGACCGCAAGCAAATCAATGTTGGTAGTAGCTAGCAAAGTTTGTCAAACATATTGGCGTGGACAAAGTACTCGAATTTAACCATATTTGTGTTTGGAGTGGTTTTATAGTTCCATTTGCTGTTTGATAGGATATGTTGTTTGTTTGATGCTGAAACATTGAAGAAAGAAAAAAAAATTATGTGCTAAACTTTCACTTAGTGATCAACAAGATCTTTCTTTTCTAGTTAATTGGAGCTTTGCTTAAAATCTGATAGTTTTGTTTCTAAAGCATGCTGCACCTAATTTTGAGGTGACTGTAGAACTTTTACTAGCTTCCAAGTTATGTCTAATCTGAGTAGTAGGAGAGTTTCATGGTCGATGATGTTTAAGGAAATGCGAATTTGAGTTCTGTTTTAGCTTGAGATCAACTGGAAATTTTGTTGATGTCTGTTTAGCTTCCCATATCAAGGGAGTTTACTAGAAAAGTGGTGATCTTTTCGAATTATATCCATTGACAATGTGACGAAACTTACTTTTTGATTTACAAACTTCACTTATTATGGGTAGTAACCTGTAATTACCTTTTAATAGCCTTGATCGTCTAAATTCCTTTTATGCTGTTGTATAGTAGTTAACCTTTGTTATAAAGAACTCTTTGCTGATACTTCAAATCCCATGTTGTGTTCCAGGAGATACTGAAAATGGAACAAGCAATGGAACAGTCGCACAAGGGCAGTCACAGGTTAGAGAAGATCTTGATTTTTTATCTTTTTCCCTCTAAGAACCGTCTTGTGTGCTCGGATTCCTTTTATTCTTTAAATCTAATTGGTAAAGTCCACAACTTTGGAGAAAAATCCATTCTTGTTTGAGTGGCTTAACTAGATTTGTCTTGATTGCTTTCACAGGTCTCTGATGGCAGAGAAAATGACTATTCTAAAGCACCTCTTGCAACAGCTTCTTCACTTGGTGATAGCATCTTATTGATCGTTGCACTATGTTTCCATTCCGTCTTTGAGGGAATAGCCATTGGTGTTGCAGATTCACAAGCCGATGCTTGGAGAGCTCTTTGGACTGTCTGTTTACACAAGATATTTGCTGCTATTGCAATGGGAATAGCTCTACTTAGGATGATCCCAAATCGCCCTTTACTATCTTGCACGGCCTATGCTTTTGCCTTTGCCATCTCTAGTCCAATTGGCGTTGCCATCGGAATCATAATCGATGCCACAACTCAAGGGGTTGTTGCAGACTGGATCTTTGCAATATCAATGGGATTGTCTTGTGGGGTTTTTATATTTGTATCCATTAATCATTTGCTTTCCAAGGGATACAAGCCTCAAAAAATGGTCTTGATTGACAAGCCTCATTTCAAGTTTTTGGCTGTTCTGTTAGGTGTTGGGATAATTGCTGTGGTGATGATATGGGACACTTGAGTTTGTGCTTTGATGATTATTTTGGCAGAAGTAGCATAATAGTTTACCATTTTATTTTGAGAATACTTTTGGTTGTTTAAAAATATTTGTATACATGATATTGAGAGTGAAATGTACAAACTAAAAGTTGTGATTCTTATTTAATATAATGGAATTATTTTCAAGAATATCAAAGTTTTTTGTGCATCATTGCTAAGTTTCATACTGGTTATCATAAATGATCCACTTTGGCCTATAAATATAAGTTTTAACATTTTGAAATATCTTAGTACCAAATAGATTATTTAATTTAAATTTGTAATATGTGATGGACATCTTGGTTGTGTAATGTGATGAGATAAAATTTAGTACCAAATAGTAAAAGATCATCTTTTACGTATTGCTAGCCAGAGTACTTTAGGATAAGATCGTGTACAATAGATTCATGTGGTTCGATCCTTTTGAAATTTTACATATAACGGAAGCTTACTGCATCGAACCATGCGCATTGAGTAACAAGTAATATGGAGTAAAAAGGTAGAAGTAAATTTCTTTGACATCTCTATAAAAAAGAAAATTCAATTGTCCTATTTTTTCACACTTTTAGACAAGGAAAAAAGGACAAATATACCCCGAACTATCGTAAATGGTATGTAGATACCCTTCGTCATACTTTTGGGATATTGGTGCCTCTGCTGTCCAAAAACTAGAGTATATATACCCTTTATACTAACGGACATACACGTGTCATAATCTTATCTCCAACCCGACATTTATTAAATATCGGATCGATGGATAAGATTGTGCCACGTGTCCCTATTTAGTCTTCCGTTAGAGTGAAGGGCATATATGTTCTAGTTTTTAAACGGCAGGGGCACCAATGTTCCAAAAGTATGATGAAGGATATCTGCATACCATTTACGATAGTTCAGATATGTTTGTCCTTTTTCCCTATAAACAATTAAACACCAAAACTTTCTTAGACAACATTTGCATGAGTTCAATTAATGCCTTACATAATGGATGAACTATCTTCTTTACTCATCTATAAAAGTAACTGACTTGGCAAGTGTTTGGACAGTATTTGGTTGAAGTTGCAAATTGCAAAAAAGTTTAAATATTTCACCAATATTTGCCTTGATACTACTACAATATAGCATGTATGTTTGAATATAAAAATAACAATTTTAGACACAAAATTATCAAGTTATTATGATTAAATAATTTAGTGTGATGAGTATATGTTAATTTATTAGTATAATTAAGTAATACATATTTATGTACAAACACTTATCAAATACTCTATAAATATGTCGTTTAACTTGGTTTCATTTCACATTTATATCCTTAAATTTTGGGTTTATACAAGTAGATACTTAAATCTATATAAAATTGCATAAATAGGTACACACGTCCTACGTGACATCTTACATGATAATTTGCGTCTTACGTGATATCCTACGTGTATTACATCACGTAGGATTCATGTGTCTATTTGTTTAACTTTATACAAGTTTGAGTGCCTATTTGTGCACGCTCAAAGTTAAATGACATAAATGTTAAATGAAACCAAGTTAAATAACACATTTATGTATTATGTCTACATATAAATATCGATAAAAAAACATTTCCACAAAAAGTCAAACTATGTGGGGCACAAGTGTACATTTTAAGTCCTCAAGGGTCGAAGTGACTACTACAAATCAAAATCACTCAACAAATCCACCAGAATCTCCAAAAATAATCAAAGGGCCCATGATCCACTTGATACATTGATCAAAGCCTATGAGCGCCTACACGATAAAATAACCCATAGTGAAAGATCAAAGCTTTTTATGAAGGTTTTCCCAGCTACCACCATCAAAGCTTCATAGAATGTGAACTCTGCAACTCTTTCTTGCCATTTTTTCAATTTCCCAGGATCCAAAATCTTGTCTTTTTCACTCATACTTCACCATAGCTTTGTGTATTCTTGGTATATATGCTAAAGTTACAAAAGAAGAATCTTTTCTTGTCTAATATTTGACCAGCATCACCAGTTTCTCTGTTTTTTCCCACAAAGTAGTTTGAGTTTGGACCCAAGTCTCTTTTTTTTGTTAACTTGTAGGCTTGTTGATGCCTTTTGACTATTTCACTTGTTGGGTTGTTGTATTTTTGCTTCAGCAAAAACCCCTTTAAGTCCAACTCTTGAGTTTTTTTACTTTGATGTGTAATTTATCTCAGATCTTTGTAGAGGGGTGTTGGTATATAGTTTTTTCAGATACCCATTGTTTGTTTGAGTTCCCAGAAGCTAAATTTATGGTGGGGTTTCAGAGTAGATTATCAAGATTGTGTCTTTTGTAAATTGATCGACCTTTGGGGTAGTAGTTGAGGTTATTAAGGTTGTTTTTTTGGGGGCATAGTGCTTGAAGTTTACAGATTAGGGTTTATGTGAGGCTGGATATGGTGCTTTAGAGTTGAAAAGATCTAATTTTGGGTAGTTTTCTGAAGATGGGTAGTAGCAATGACCATTGTTTTGTGGAATGGAAGGAGCAATTTGTTTCTAAGGAGAGGGGACATCGTGTGGTTCATTATTTCTTGAAGGGTATTTCAGGGGAATCTATTCTTGCTGTTGTGGGAACTGAAAGGAGTGTTAGGCATATGTTTTATGTCGTCTCCGAAGAGTTCTTGAAAGCTTATGCAGGTGAGGACTCTGTCTATGCTGGCTTCAGATGGAGGTCAAGGAGAGAAGTGGTGAATTGGCTCACATCTATGCTATCAAAACAGCACTTACAAAGTGATTTTTCAAGTAAGCACTTGCTATCAACTGTCGTATTGTAGTTTCTGTTGTTTTTTGTTATTACCTGTTGTTTCTTGTACCTCCGTTGCTTCTTTTTCTGGACTGCTTTGGACCCGTTTTTACTTGAGCCGAGGGTGTATTGGAAACAACCTTTCTACCTCTAAGATAGGTATAGATCTGCTTACACTCTATCCTCCATAGACCTCACTTTGTGGGACTACTCTGGGTATGTTCTTTCCATGGAGTAGGGAATAGCCCTTGTCTCATGTAAGACACAACTAAATGCACCTCAGGTACTGCCGAGGAACTGAGGGACCTTCTCGAACATAGGATAGGTAATTGAGAGATAGAGCTAGCCTATTCGTTATGGGAAATTAATGCTCTGGGCCAAGTTGTACTATCAAATACCATTTAGATTAATAAGTACTTATGCCAATCAGCTTTATATATGCCATGTCATGAGGTCTATTATGATTTCCCTCTAGTTGGCCTTAATCATTAATCTGATGTAGTTACTTTGCAAGTTTTTCCGAGTATGTACTATCAAATTCCAATTAGATTAATGAAGTACTTATGCTAATTAGCTTTATATATGCTATGTCATGAGGTCTATTTTGATTTCCCTGAAGTTGGCCGCCTTAATCTTAGTTGATGGGTTTACTTCACAAGTTTGTCTAAGTAATGTATTATAAAAGATGGTTCATCTGAGAGGTAAAGGTCCTTCTGGATACAGGAAATTAGGACAGAGAAAATGTTCTCTTTAGCACAAGAACAAAACGAAGATTGGAAAGTATTTCATGGCTTCATTTGTTTCGACTTTCACTATGACATTCTCATCATGTAAGTTTCATAAAATAGAACAAATGAAGTTTTTGTGCATTTGCTTTTATGCAGCAAAGTATTTGGATATCTATGATTTTCTATAGTTTGCCTTTTTGATGAACTTTTTCTATCCTTCCCTACTGCCTGGGTTTGGCCTCCACTGCAGGGGCATCAGTCTTTGAGCTTTATACAACTGTTATATTTCTTATTCCCAGCAATGTTGGTTTTACTCTAGTTCATCTTTCCCATGTAGTCTAAACAATAATAGAGTGCCTGCTGGAGATCCTTTTCATGTGATATCTGTAACTTCTAAGTCACTGAGCTTTTAGAGAATATATATTTGCAAACAAAACTGTCTAGAATAGCTGTTAAGGAAAAACAAAAGCTTGACGTGTGCTCCATGTAATGGCAGAATCACCGAAAGATGATCCTATGTCTCCATTATTCAGTGTCCAATCAACAGATATGGCAAGTAACAAGGTACGAGTTTCTCACACCACTAACATGTCATTTCCTTGCTGTTTGACATGTCTGACTGATCTTTTATGACAGGGTTCTATAACAAGAAACTTGAGAGTTCATTCTTCTGACATAGTTTGGTCAGGTGAACCATGGATATGTAGTAAACAGCTCAAACACTACCCAACATTTTCCCGGAACGGGATCACAATTGCTGTAAGTTTCCTGGACTGATAATTAGATGAACGTCTCACAGTGAAGTTTTTACTTGAAATGCTAAAGATGTTTTACTTGAAATTTCTTAGATGCTGAACAAACTTATTCCAGGAATATAATTGATAAGAAGGATAAGATATAATATATTTTTGGAGTTGCCCATCATTGTGCAACGGGAAATTAGTCTCCTTATATAGTTTTGAGCAATGCTCACCTCAAGAGTTAGATTTTGGGGCTGTGTTAGGCTCAATGTTCTTTTTCTTTACAACAGAGCCAAACCTATCAAGTGTTGGTTTAGTTGATGTTGGGTCCCCTTGTTATATCTTTCATCCACTCTCCATATGTTTCGTTTTGGGCATGCGAGGTGTTAGAGTCTGACATCAGTTGTGGGATAGCAAATTAATTGCCTTATAAGTTGTTCCCTCTAATTTTAATGATGACAAATTGCAAACTATGTGTCCAAATGTATGGAGATGATACAGGGTTTAGCATTACTCATGGATTAACATTTAGCTCTTATTTACACAAGTGACACTCTTTGTGTTTGTGCTCCTCTAAATGTTTTTTTGACTGCCATAAATTAAAGCATGCATTCATCTGTGCTGTACCCCCCCTTTTCCAAATCATGCCTATTTGGCTTACATAGATTACCATCTAAGCTCTTGAAAGTTGAAACAAGTAAAATGTGTCGAACGAACCCTTTCAAGTTTATGCTATTTAGAAAGTTTCCTTCTTGACCCCTTTAGAAAGATGACCTGACTTTCCTTAATGCTGCACCTCTCTACCTTATGCTTGCCTATTTGTTAGTTTACAGAGTCTGTTTCCTTTTCTGCGTTCCAGGTACATGCATTCGTCTTTGTCATGGCTGAAAAGGAAAATCAGTACCTTGCATATCTTGAAGATATGTATGAGGACCGGAAGGGCCAGAAAAAAGTCAAAGTGAGATGGTTCCACTTTAATAGGGAAGTCAGAGGGGTTGTCTCTTTAAGAAATCCTCATCCTAGAGAGGTTTTCATCACTCCTTATGCTCAGGTCATTAGTGCAGAGTGTATTGATGGTCCGGCCATTGTCTTAACTCGGGAACATTATGAGAAATGTGTAGCTGTTTTCCCAAATGACTTGCTAACAAGAGTACATTTTTGCTTCAGACAATTTAAGGGCAACAGAGTAAAACCTTTTGAATTAGGTAAATTGCGCGGCTACCTTGATCAATCAATTTTCTCATGTTTCAGTCCAGATTTCTTTGAAGACGAAGAATTTAGTGCTAAGGATGATGTAAAAGTTGGAGCTAAAAGGCCAAGAAAGAAATATAAGGAGCATCAGATGACAGCATATGAAGAGTCTTACAAGAAGTTCAAAAATGGTTTTTTAAGTAGGAGATTTAACTCCAATAAGCATGTTGGAAGTGAGCTCTGGTATACTCCTAAGTTTGTGGTTAATGAGAAGATAGAAAGTCTGAGCCAAGATAGTGGGATCCGAGGCTGCTGGTTCAGATGCACCGTTATGGAAATATCTCGGAGACAGATGAAGATAAAGTATGATGATATTAAGGATGAAGATGGATGTGGAAACCTTGAGGTATGCCCCAACACTTTTTCACAATACTTCATTACATGTTAAAAACTTCAACTCGGAGAGAAATATGATTATATCATTCTGGACCAAGATGAACTAGAAATTTTGTTAATATTGTTACGTTTTGGAAACTAACATCATTTTTACACATTCGTCAACTTTATAGGAATGGATCCCTACATTTAGACTAGCCAAGCCTGATAAACTTGGAATGAGAAACTCTAACCGTCCAACAATCAGGCCTTCCCGCCCTTGTGACCTGGAAGATCTTGCCTTTGATGTGGGAGCACCTATTGATGCCTGGTGGAGTGATGGTTGGTGGGAAGGAATAATTGTCGACGCAGACAAATCAGAAAAGGAAACCTATAGAGTTTATGTTCCTGGTGAGTTTTGTTTTTCAATATTGTTGCTAGTGTTAAGCAAACATTTCTCTTTATTTACTTCATAAACTGTTTTCTCCTCTTTTGTTATCAGGTGAGAGGATGTTCTTGAATATAGATAGAAAGAATCTAAGAATCTCAAGGGATTGGGTGGGAGATCGATGGGTAGATATCGAGACAAACAGAGACATTCTTTCAATGATATCTTTGATCCAAGAAACCAAGATTTCTGTATCATCAAGTATTACTTCAGAGCGCCAGCGTGCTAGTCCTATGGATCATAAAATTCACGCGAGTAGTGTGGATGAAGAAGCTGCTTGTGGTTCTACAGAAGCAAGATCAGTTGATCACCATTCAAAACATTCAATCGGTGTCAATAATGAGAAGCAAGATGACATTACAGAAAAGCGACTAACTGATAACTCCGCTAGAGATATAGACTTGATTAAGGATGAGAAGCATGCAACTGAAAATAAAGCCGAAGAGAATGATTGTAATAACAGCAGCAGCAGTGGCAGCGACAAGCATGACTTAGACTGCCAACTTAGCGATGATAATGATTCTTACAACACGGACATTGACAACGACATTAACAAGGACAGCAATGTGGAAAAATCATCAGAACCTGAGATTGATGGGGGAAAATGCGAAACAGAAGTAATGGATATGGTGGCGTGATGTATTACCACCGAAACAGATTCCAGTTTGTTGCTAGGTACTGATGCTGTTCAACTGTACATAGAGATGGAAATCGAATGAGGTTTGCTCGTAGTGTTAGGAATCAAGTGTCTTAGGTGTACAGGTTAGTTATCATTAGTTCCCACTACTTTATTAGAATCTGGAGATGTTCTAGCAATTATAAACTCTCTAATTACTAGGATCTTCTACGATATCTGTAACGTGGATCTTAGTATCACTATTGAGTCAAATTGTTTTGCAAGTGTGTTGCACACAGTGTAATAGACAGATACATACTATGAACCTTGCATGTTGTAAGTGCAGTATTTTATGGTGAAATCATTGTCACACAATATGGCTTTAGGTCACCGATCTTATTGAGCCTCCCCTATGTCTATTTCAAAATTGAGGGCTCATAAGCCAATTTAGTTCTGTATTGAATGAATTTGCATAATAGGGGACAGAAAATTTAAGTGTGAAAGTTCAGAGTCTCAGCCATTGTTGTCCTCCTATGAACTTTACATCCAAAAAAGGTTCTGCTTCAGATTCATTGAGAGTCTTGGACCATGTCACTCTACCTGCTCTATTTGCTCCACTGCCCCTGCACTGGTATTCTCCAAACACTGTATGCCTGCAAACACAGAAAATAAGTCATTTTTTAAGACAGATCGATCTCAAGAAGATCATTGCTTACTCCTAGTATTTGGTGGTCACTTGTCAATATCCACCAAAAGGGGTTGTGTTATAGACATTATTATCAATCTTCACTCGAAATTCACTGAATACCTATTCGTCATACCAGACACCCTTAAGTGGAGTAAGAATAACGTAGGTGGGATAAATATGATATCTCTATTCTTAACTAGAAGTCTCGAGTCTTACTGGCGCCTAGATGGTTGATTCCAGTCGGTCCAACCTTTGGGATCAATAATAGGATCAAAATCACATTTGGAATATATAATTCTTGAATATTCTCCCCATGCTCTGCCCAAAAATACTCTGCCACTTCCCTTGATTTTACAGTTAACAAAAGAGAAGCCAGTATCTTGATCTGCTGAGTCTCTGTGTTGTGCTGCAATTGCTCCATATCCTTTGGCTATTGAATGTAGAGTACAATTCTGTTGACAATATAAAAGAAAAAATAAAAGTTTTGAAGAAAGGAAGTAGAGAAAATGACAAAAATGGTCCTTTATGTTTGAGGTAGTTTCAAAGTGGTCCCTTAAGTATACTCTTGATCAACTTTGGTCCTTTAAGTTTTCTAAAGGTGAGCACTTATGATCTTCGTCAAATATTCAATAAACTCTGGTTAGGATTCCGGAGGAACTCATATATGGAGGTGCAGTTTTTGTAGTTTCGCTATTTATAGTCTATTTCTAGAGTCTGGTGTGAGTTTTTACTTTTCTTGAAAAAGAAAATTTATTTATAGTGTCTAGTGTTGTAGTTGCTAGTTTCTGCGATTTGATGAACTTTCTTGGAGTTTCGGATTAAATCATTTTTCTTTTTCACGGTTCTCTTTAGATCTAACTGACAAAGTTTGTTGGATTAACATATTTTATAGTATCAAAAATGTTAATTTTAAACAAATTTAGAGGATCAAAACTACACAACCATGTACTTAAAAGAACCACTTTGAATCTACCTCAAACATAAAGTCCAATTTTGTCATTTTTTTGAATACTTAAAATAACATTTTCGTGCAAATTATAACTTAGTAGGGAGTTATGTTGCTCAAAACTCTTCCAAAACGTCCACAATGCATGTCAGATCCTCTAAAAATAATACATATTTAAAGGATTTGATACAACACAACAACATTATAGAAAAGTCCGAACAATATTAGTAGGTAGGTAAGAGAATAAGTACCTTATAAAGTGACCTAGCATTTCCACAAATGAAATCAACAGATCCTTGAATATAACATTGGTAAAAATAATGTGATCCAGCATCATCTAAAAGTGTATCTTGTGATCCCAATATTCTTACTCTATACAAAACTGATCTATCACCAGTTAATCTCAATGCCACTGCTTGCATTCCAACACCTTTAGGATCTGGAAATATTGTGTTCTGAAAAAAATCACAAAACGAGTCGGGTCATGACAACAACAAAAAAACGATACTGTTGTAGAAAAGTTTGACTGTAATACGTACGTACGTACCTCGATAGTGATGCCAGTGGCACAAAAGTAATCAGATTCAACAGTGAGTGTGGCAGTTCTAGAAGTGCCTAAAATAGAACCATATTGGTCAGTGTCAGAGGCTTTGTCATGACCAGAAATAATGGTTCTAGCTGTTTGATTTTGATCACCAACTAATGATATGAATGGCTTTGTTGCTGGTATATGTACCTTTTCTCTACATAAAATATACCTTAGTCACTCACGAAATCAGAATTTTCATTAAAAAGTTTAAAATAAAAAAGGTAAATACACAAAAAAGTTAAAGCAGATTTAACATCTATTATATATACATAACTTAATAGTATAATTTTCTGTTAAAGGTTCGTACTAAACTGACAATATTCGGACATCACACGTAAAATAAGATTTCAACACAATACATCATGGGCTGACTAGAAAAAAGGAGTACTATGTTCATTGAAGTTATGTACTATCAAAATTTATTATAAATTCGAAATTCGATCTTTTCAAAAAGTTAGTGGAGTAGTTTCTAAATTAATAATCTGCACATATATTATGATTTTTTTAAAGATAAAACATTAGGTTTAGATCAAAATTTATTGTGTTCGATCAAATTCGTAAGTTATACTCTACCTTTGTTCCCGAATTCATTAATGTAAAATAATCCTTACATTATCAAAATTTACCTAAAGTATATTTACAGGTAAGTTTTCTTTAAATATGAAATTTATAATTTTTTAAAAACTAGATTTTCACTTTATCAGTGCACAAAAGTTAGTAATTTTATGATGGGGTTGGTGGGTTAACCCACTACCATTTTATTAACTGTCAACTATTTCTAGTATACCCACGTCCAAGCTTAAATTAACTTCACAAATCACACCAACTTTAAAAATTGCAAAAAAAGCTATATAAAAATAATAAAAAATAAAAAATGCATATATGAATCAATACATGAGCTTTTTACATTTATAATTAAGACAAGAAAGTAAAGAATAATGAATTTAAGTTATCTGTATAAAAAAATTTAAAAAATTTAAACGAGTTGATTGTGTTAATATTTTTTATATAGTTAATACATGCATTGAAACTTTTAACTCAAATAATATATATAATATCCTCGCAAAATCTCAACTTTATGGGTTTCAGGTTCTACCATAGCTTCACTAACTAACTGAGTTCTGAATTTAATTTTCCTACATATTTAATAATAAAATTTTAATTATATATATAAAGAACTCGATTCAAAGCTATTAAATTTTACTGAACCCTTAGATTGGTCCTCATGATCATCACATGAACTAATTTATGTGGTTCAGACTCATATAAAAATGTAATCGTATTCGAGTCGGATTCTTCAAAATATACATTGACTTTGTAGAATTCAACATACACTCATCAATATTTTTGAAGAGTCTGAACAACATAGAAATTAATCAAAGTAAGAAGTTGATAAAATCTAAAAAGTACACTATATATATACAAGAACAATTCACATATATTCATTGACATTATTGAAGAATCTGAACAACACAGGAATTAATCATAGTAAAAAGTTGATAAAAACTATACTATATATATAAAAAAAAATTACCTGTAGGTTCCAGGATGAATGTAAATAATAACTCTCTGTAAATTATTTGAAGGAACTTTATCAACTGCACCTTGAACACTAATTGAATCTCCTTTACCATTTTGATCAACAACTATAACTCTTTGTAACGAAGACGAAGAAGAAGAAGAAGAAGAACGCGATCGAATAAATTCATTTTTATTCAAATTCACCTTCATATCATCCCATGTTATAATGTAACAAGAATATTGATCACCACAAATCAAGAAAAAAATCACAACCAAAGTGCTAAAATCACTTAAATTCATCATAAACCCCAAAAATATGAAGATGGTAAAAAAGAGTTATGGGAAAAAGCAAGTAAGAAGTGAAGGCAATAAATATAAGAGCCTATAGTACTTGTAGTATGGTTTTTATACAACTTTTTTTTTTTTTTTTTGCATAGTAGAAATATTTATGAAATTATGAACGTTGGAATTTGCATGTTGCATAATTTGAAGAACCTCTAAAGTTTTAAAGTTAATAATAATAATAAAGAAAGAAAATGGAGAGTGAAATGTGTAAAGATTGAGGGGTAGTTTTTGTTAAGGAGTAGTTGTGAAATTTCAAGAGGTGTGTTTTTTACGAAAAGTTGCATATTAACCGCTATGTTATTATTTATTTTTATTTTTTTTAAAAAAAACATAGGCTAAAATCAGCATCTTTTTCTCTTGCTTTTTAATTCAACGTGTTTTAACTATAATTGGAAAAAGAAAAGAGTATGGGGTGTTACCGGCGGGAATATTTACATCAGAGTTTACATCAAATCAATAAATATATGTCATCACGTGTTTATATTTTATACTTTATACATACACTTACATCACGTAAGTGGTTATAAAAACAACGACAACAATATACCCCGTGAATTTTTACAAGTGAGGTCCAGCTATCTGAGAGAATTAATAGAATATATGTAGACGGTAGACCATTTTCCTAAAGAGGTTGTTTTTTGAAGGACACTCGACTCTAGTACAATATATCAAAATAAGTATGAAAAATGACACTTTCATCACTTGAATGGTTAATTGGTAAAATTTATTACTTCGTTAAATTATTTGATTACGATAAATTAATATAATTTGGTGTAAACGAAATAAAAAATTTGTGATGTAACGGGTCGCTAGAATCACATGTGTTATGTTTCACAACCGGCGCCTCTTTTCGTTTCGCTTGTTTTGAAACTAAATTTATAGACGAAAAAGTACGTCTATTCATCTTCACACCTACGTGTGGTGAAGATTATCCCGCCTTTTTAATCACGAATCTCGAATTTAGGATCAATGTAACAAGCTATAATCATGGGCGAAACCAAAAGCTCGATTACGAATTCGATCGTATCCAACAACTTTTAGTACTTAAATTAGGTATTTGTATCAAGACGTTTATTGAATGTGTATATATATATATAGAGAGAGATTTATAACCCAATTATAATTACTTATAGATGTTTTTTTTTAAAATAAAATAAAATTAGAACCCATAAAATTGAAATTTGGCTCTGCTTCTGACTACAATATGCTAAAATCTTAATATTTCACAAGTTCTTTTACACTTCTTAAATATATATAAGTTAACCAAGGAAAAAATTAACTTTTGTGGATATTTGAAGAGTCTGAAGCCTAAAGGGCCACATTTTGAAGCAAAAATTGCAAATCGGATACTTAATTATGAAATAGGTCAAATGCCATCAATCATTAACTTGTTATAGTTTATCAACAAATCGTTATTAAATATAATTAATTATAGTTTAATTAGAGCAATGTTAAAATTATTTTTCTGTGATCTATAATGAGCATGAGTTCGAGCCATGCAACCATATTTGATAATTGCTTTGTTCAACGTAGGTCGCCTACACACATCACATCCCTTTATAGGGTGCAATTTTATTTTTTACCTTATATTGACGTAAGATATTTTATGCATCGATTTATTTTTTTTTTGTCCCCAACCAAAGTGCTTATTAAATACTTCGTTCCCCAAGATCATACCTGTGGATAAGAGAGCTACTTTAACGGTAAGCTAGAGCTATTTATCATAAAGATTTTGAGATGAGATCATGTGATGGTGTTGAGGATTTTTTTTTTTAATTTTCATTTGGGTTAGAACTCGGAGAAAATTTTGTTGGAGCGTCATCACCAAATGGATCCGACAGTACACAATTTTTAATGTAGATTCCGAATATCAGGTGGAAACAAAAAAAGGAAAAAGATATAGTAGGAAATTCCAGTGAAAGCTTCATCCTAAGAAGAACTCAAAAGAAGGAAAAGGGGCGTTCAGCCACTTGACTGTAAGGAGAATTAAAACATAAGTAAAATCTCAATACTTTTTCACATCCAATATTGGAAAATTCATTCATACTATCAATATTCTAGAACACACTTACAAATATGAATACAATCTCAAAAAAAATAAAAATCATTTTGTGTTAAGTATTCGATAAATTTAAATTTATTTACTTCTGGTAAATCACTCTTAACTAAATACAACACATAACGTGACTGTGAATAGACAATTAAAACACCAACATGGGTTATGATATAGTAATATAATTGTTTCACCTTTAACAAGAGGTCTCGAGTTAGAGGCCTGGATATAGGGAAAAAAAAGAATAGACAATTAAAACATGAATAAAACCTCAATACTTTTTCACATCCAATATTGAAAAATTCATTCATAAGATCAATATTCTAGAACACACTTATAAATATGAATAAAAGAAAGGCTATGACACAAAATGTTTGATCAAACTTGAAGGAAATGGACTCTTATATCCTACCTATAACTATAAAAATATAAAAATGAAAATCTCAAAAGCAAATTTAGCCTTTTTTTTTTGCACTTTGCAAAAAGTAATAAAACATAATTAAACTAAATTCTAAGCCATTGATCTCCACCAATGAAGTCTCTTTTCAAGAAGGGTTGGACTTGGTCTTGAGTGAAATTATTAGACCATGGGACTCGACCTGTTCTATTTGCTCCAATTCCCTTGCAATTGTATTCTCCAAAAAATGCATGCCTAAAAAAAAAACATTTTCGAAATCACCATTTAAATCATACTTTAAAGTACATAAAAATTTGTACGTCTATTCACTTCAAAACAGCTTTAGATATACGTGTTTGAAGCTGAGTCAGAAAACGTCTGAAGAAACTCAGACACATATGACATTTTCTTGATTTACACATCTATATATATCCACCTCAAAATAACTTTAGATATACTTGTCTAAAGCTGAGTCTGAAAACGTCTGAAATTCAGACACATATGCCTTAGCTTTAGTCTTTTTTTTTTAGAGATTTTCTTGACTTTCACATCTATCCACCTCAAAACAACTTTAGGTATACGTGTCTGAAGTTGAGTCTGAAAACGTCTGAAATTCATACACATAACTTTAGTTATAAGTAAATTCAGACATTTTCAAGTTGAGTCTGAAAACGTCTGAAATTCATACACATAACTTTAGTTATAAGTAAATTCAGACATTTTCTTGACAAGGCCTAATTCCAGACATGACCATATATCTAAAGTTATTTTGAAGTAGGTAAACGTGCAAAATTAAATAAAAAGTAAGTACAGATTAAATAACGGTGTCCAAATAAATAAATATCTTACCCTTCTCTAGATGGTATGTCCCAATCAAACCATCCTTGTGGATGAATAAGGCCATCAAAATAGCATTTTGAGTAAATAATCCTTGAATATTCTCCCCAAGCTCTGCCTAAAAATACACTTCCACTTCCAGTGACTTTACAATTAACAAATGAGAATCCACTATCATCATCAGGTGATTCTCTTTCATGTGCTGCAATTGCTCCTGATATTCCCACATTATCTTGAGCTACTGAATGAAGATCACAACTCTGTTGAGAAAAATTAAAAATTACATCTTGAAAAAAGTTAAACGAGTAAGACTTGTTCCGGTGATGGAGTATATCGTTCGAGTTGCAAGTATGTGGAGGGTTGTATGTGTCAATTGTCCCTCGTCGATTAAAAAAGATAATAATGAGTTAAGAAGTTGAATGGATGTTCTCTCACCTATAGAGTAGTCTTTGGGGTGGGGGTGGGGGGTGAGAGCTTTTATAAAGTCTATAACAATTGGTATGAGAGTAGGTCGATCAACGAGGTGCCCTGGACCCACACTACTAGAAATAAAGTTTTTTTTCATCGTGAAGCGTTGTTGATTAAAGGAGATTATAATGAGTTAAGAAGTTGAATGAGTGCTCTCTCAGCTATAGACTAGTCTTTGGGGTGAGAGCTCTTATAAAGTCTATGACAATTGGTACGAGAGTAGGTCGATCAATGAGGTGCCCTGGACCCACACTACTAGAAATAAAGTTTTTTTTTCCATCGTGAGTCATTGTTGATTAAAGGAGATAATAATGAGTTAAGAAGTTGAATGAGTGCTCTCTCAGCTATAGACTAGTCTTTGGGGTGAGAGCTCTTATAAAGTCTATAATAATTGGTACGAGAGTAGGTCGATCAACGAGGTGCCCTGAACCCACACTACTAGAAATAAAGTTTTTTTTTCCATCATGGATCATTGTTGATTAAAGGAGATAATAATAAGTTAAGAAGTTGAATGAGTGCTCTCTCACCTATAGACTAGTCTTTGGGGGTGAGATCGAGCTCTTATAAAGTCTATAATAATTGGTACGAGAGTAGGTCGATCAACCAGGTGGCCTGGACCCACACTACTAGAAATAAAGTTTTTTTTCATCATGAAGCGTTGTTGATTAAAGGAGATAATAATGAGTTAAGAAGTTGAATGAGTGCTCTCTCAGCTATAGACTAGTCTTTGGGGTGAGCTTATAAAGTCTATAGTAATTGGTACGAGAGTAGGTCGATCAACGAGGTGCCCTGAACCCACACTACTAGAAATAAAGTTTTTTTTTCCATCATGGATCATTGTTGATTAAAGGAGATAATAATAAGTTAAGAAGTTGAATGAGTGCTCTCTCACCTATAGACTAGTCTTTGGGGGTGAGATCGAGCTCTTATAAAGTCTATAATAATTGGTACGAGAGTAGGTCGATCAACCAGGTGGCCTGGACCCACACTACTAGAAATAAAGTTTTTTTTCATCATGAAGCGTTGTTGATTAAAGGAGATAATAATGAGTTAAGAAGTTGAATGAGTGCTCTCTCAGCTATAGACTAGTCTTTGGGGTGAGCTTATAAAGTCTATAGTAATTGGTACGAGAGTAGGTCGATCAACGAGGTGCCCTGAACCCACACTACTAGAAATAAAGTTTTTTTTT
>JAJONR010008045.1:0-40530 GCA_029582245.1 Solanum etuberosum
AAGTTATGCTTAAGTTATGAGTTTTGGGTCAACTTAAAACGACCATAACTCTTAGTACATGATGAGTTAGGTGGGCTATAAGATAGCTAATGAAAGGTCTTTGAATTATCTTTCCAACGCCATCGAGTTTGCTAAGTTTCGAGGTCGGATGAGTGATATATGCCCTTTTGAAGTCAGGCTGTCCAGTTAAGGAAAGTTACTCGAAATTAGTAAGAGGTACTTTGGTCTTATCCTTACCAAATCAGATTTAATTCATTTTTAGTAAGGTTTTAAGGGTCTAATCCTATTAGGTTCAGTTTTATAATCCTAATATACGCCTAGGGTTTTAGTTGAGAGTTCAAGAAGAGAAAAGAGGAGGAAAGGTTCAAAGTTTCAAGCGTTCATTCAAGAAATTCAACTATAATAATGCAAGTATTAGTTATACATAACTTGAAAAAATGTACCAAACAAGATGTTACTAATACACAAAATTAATGCATACATTATTTTTATAATAATATCCTTACCAATACACAAAATTAATGCATACATACAAATAAATATTTGTAAATATAATAATATCTAATTTAGTTTATTGTAAAATAAATATCTAATTTTTACTAAACATTTTCAATAAACTAGATTAGATATAATTATATGGAAAAAAATCAATCGTAATGTCACAAAAAAAGGGAAAATTTTTTAGGTATATAAATATTTATTTTAATCTACAGAAAAAATAATTAAAATAAACAATGGTTGTTAAGGACAAGAAAATTATTATACTTATAATTATTTCATTTAAGTGAATAGATATGAACATTGAGATAAAATTATGAGACGAAATATAATTTTAAATGTTAACTTAGTTGATTGGCTACCTAAACTTTCATCTCGTGGTAAAAATTTGATTCTCTATCTTGTAATTTTACTCCTCATTTTCCTTTTTTATATTTTTGATATAATAAAATTTTAAATAAAGTAAAATATATAAATGATATAGAGATAATTAGATAAATAAAATTCATAAGCAAAAAATATTATTTTAAAAATTTACCGGTGGAAGAACTTTTTTTAAAAAAGAAGTGAAAGGAAAAAAATGGAGAAATAAGGAGTTAAGGACAGAAAAAGAGAACATAAGATGCAAAAGGTGAGACCCGCATATTTTTTAATCAAAAAGTAATCCCTCGCATATCAAGTCATACTTATGCCGCTACCATCATAAAATTTTTCCATAACTTATACTAACTTCATAAAAAAAAAATTAAAAAAATCTATTTTTTAATAGTAAAACATATAATAAATGTCATATGCATAAATTTTCTAAAAAAGATTCTTGGAGCTACTTTTCAACCTTGCGTTGTTAAAGTTTGATTTATGTGACAACAAATCTTAAATTTAATCAATTACCTTTAATTAATTGCAAAACATATGATAAGTATCATATGCATGATTTTGGAGCTATTTTTCAAGCTTGTTGTATTAGAGTTTAAATTATTGGCCGACAATTACACTTTGATGATATATATAACCCAATATTCCGAATCTGCACGTGGAAAATATCGAAAATTAAAAAATAAAATAAAAATATTTATAATATATATTTATATATAGAAATTAGTTGGATTACTTTATACTGTTTAAATTATTGGCCGACAATTGCACTTTGATGATATATAAAACCCAATATTCCGAATCTGCACGTGGAAAATGTCGAAAATTAAAAAATAAAATAAAAATATTTATAATATATATTTATATATAAAAATTAGTTGGATTACTTTATACTGTTTAAATTATTGCCAATCAGTCTACTCCTTCAGAGTCGGTCACGTGAAGTTGCAGACCTAAAAAAGTAAAAAAAAAATCGTTTGATTCTGATTATATACTAAATTTTAAAAATAAAAAGATATTTATAAAAGTTTAATTGTTTAAAACAAGTAGAGTATAAATTATTTTATTAAAGATAAAATAAATATCAATAAAGTTATTACTAAAGATTAAAAAGTATTTTTGTTTTTTAGATCGATTAAATAACATAATAATAACATATTCATTGTAATGAAATTTTGAGAAACATAGAATGTACATATATTATATTCTTATCTCATAATAAAAAAAATAACTCAGCTTAAATAAAGTATTTCAGAATAGTTTGAAAAAAAGACGGAGGAAATTCAAACTACTATTGCATTATCGAATATGCCGTTAAACTATACAAAATTGAATAAAAATGTCATTTGTTATAGTACAGTCTAAAAATGTCTCTATCATCATTGAATTAATATCTCAAATTGTCACTCAACTTTCATTAGTTCATCTAAAAAGTCACTCAACTTTGAGTTGTATATTTTGAAAGTCACTCAACTTTGTTTTATAACTCAAAAGTCATTCAACTATTAATAGTTTACTTAAAAAGTCACGTGACTATTGATATTTTATTTAAAAAGTCACCCAAATAATTTAAATTAATTTTTTCATTAAATTTTGTAAAATACAAAAAAATTAACTATTTAAAAAAAAATAAAATAAGATGCTTATTTTAATTATTTTATTGAATTTTGTTGAAGTATAATTTTTCTTTATACCTATTTTATTAAAAAATAAAAATAAAAAAATGGCACGGTGCTGCGTATTTTTAATTACTTCTTATCAATTCCAACTTCTTCTTCTTTTTTGGATCCTTTTTTAACATATTTAATTCCAGTATATAATTGCTAAAACGGAAAAAGGATTTTTTTTGGGGTCAATTGCTACGGTACGTTTTTCCAAAAAATTATAATTAAATAATTTGGTTTGACAAAATAATTAAAATAAATATCTTATTATTTCTTTAAAAAATAGTTTAATATAAAAATTAAATATCAATAAAAATTTATGAAAAAAATATTTAAATTGATTGAGTGACTTTCTAAGTGAAACGAAATAATAAACATCAATAGTTGAGTGACTTTTAAGTTATAAAACAAAGTTGAGTGACTTTCTAAGTGAACAATTTAAAGTTGAATAAGTTAAAAATATCCATTTTCCAAATAAATTTATATACAAAGGCCACCAATGTTCAAACAAGAAATAGTGAAAATTGAAATATTTTATATGTAGTCTTGTAACTATCAACTGAAGAATATGACCAGACAAGATAATCTTAGTACTATATATAGGCTACTTATAGGTACCTTATATTTTGTATAGTTGCAATAAATTTCATGAATAATCAACTAGCTAGACAGAAGAAACACACAATATGGCAAAGGTGGGAGGATCTAGATGGTCACTTAATGGTTTGGTGGCTCTTGTAACTGGAGGCACTTATGGAATTGGGTGAACCTTTCTATAACTTTTTTTTCGAGTTTAACTTTTGTATACGTATAATTTTTTATATTATCAAATCATTTAGATTGCTTTTATTTTACTGTAATTAAATGTCTAAATACCATGTTAATACATATAAATAAATAATTTATTATGTCGAAGATCGCATCAGGTCTTTCAAGATAGCAACCTTAGGATAATGAGATATAAAGTTACAAGCAAGAAAAATTAATAAAATGGATCCGTAACTTTAGGAAAAGGATTACCTTTGATCGAGGGCAAAGGACATGGGTCCTCAATCATGAGGGCAGATAGATAAGGAATAATTTTTTTGTAGGTTTTCTTTCATTGGACGTTAAATAGTCAATTCAGAACTGATACGGATAAGAGGAATCTGACTCATGTACATGTTTTTTCTTTTTGTTTTTTTAGGCATGCAATTGTGGAGGAGCTTTGTGAACTTGGTGCAAAAGTGTACACATGTTCAAGGAATGAATCAGTCCTTAATGAATGTTTGAAAAAGTGGACTGACAAAGGCCTTCAAGTAAAAGGTTGTGTATGTGATGTATCATCTAAAGAGCAAAGAGTACAACTCATGGAAAAGGTTTCCTTGGAATTTGATGGAAAACTCAACATTCTTGTAAGAACTCTATATATATATATATATATATATATATATATATATATATAATTTCGTATTTCTTTTAAATCTTGTGATTTTAAACATTAGAATATTAGAATTTAAGAATAATCAAGTACAAAATACTAAAAAGAAAAGTAAGATGCTTATATTGATATGGAGAGATATATATGTTGGGTATTAATTATCCTAAGTTTTTTTTTGTTTTTTTAATCATAAATAGGTTTTTCTTTTCCTAAAATGAAAATAGAAAGTCTCCATATTTGGCTAGTCTTTTTTTTGTAGGAAAAGGTTTAGGACTTTATAAATAGATGTCATTTTCTTCTAACTTAATCAACATTCATAATGTAGTCCTAGGGGCTTTGAGAGTTTTGGTTAGAGGGGATTTGCGGGACACAAGTGATACGTTATCACTTGTGTGAACCTTTTCATATTCCGTGTGAATTGGATGGGGTTATTTCTCTCTATATTTTGTACTCTAATATGTTTATACAGTGAATTGCTCATCTCCTTTGTGGATGTAGGTCGGTTGACCGAACCAAGTTAAATCTTTGTGTTTTTTGGTATATTTCTCGTTTATCTTCTTATTCGTGGTCTATTGAGGTTTGCTTTATTAGCTTCCGCATGACACCTAATCGTTTCGGTCCTAACAATATATTGCCTTATTATGCTATATTGTTGTTGTTGTTGTAGATAAACAATGTTGGAACAAACATTTGGAAGCCTACTACTGAATATACTGGTGAAGATTATGCACATATGATGGCTACAAATTTAGAATCTTCATTCCATTTGTGTCAACTTGCTCATCCTCTTCTTAAATCATCTGGATCTGGAACTATTGTTTTCTTGTCTTCTGTTGCTGGTCTTGTCCATCTATCTGGTACTTCTATTTATGGAGCTACAAAAGGTACTCTAGTTATACTCATCTATCCTTCAATAGTGAGTAATATACTACTAAGGTACGTATTGAGGGGCGGAGCCAGCATACTGTTAGGGAGAACTCCCTTACCGATCCAACTGACTAGTCAACATATTTTAGCTTATTACTTGTTTGATAAACAATAAAGTGTTTATAAGATAAAGTTGTAAGTTGATCATCTTCTGTGATTTTTCAGTTTATAAACACTTTTGGTTAGATTAAATATTTTATTTTTTTACCCGTAATATTTTTTTAAAATTTACAATTTATATATTTGTTGTTCCTCCTTTTCTATGCTCGAATACTTTTAAATATATAATGTTTACAAAATACTTAAGTATACTTAAAGTTATTCTAAAAAAGAACAACTAAAAACATTTTTTAACGAGACACATCAATTACTTATTAACACTTTTAATACTTCTATCCAAACAAGTAACTATTTATTTATACAAACAAATTCAATATTTAAAATATAATTTTCAACACTTAAAACTTATCAGCTATTTACTATCAATGATCCAAGCCCGACTTTATATTTATTATTAAATTATGATGACAGGGGCAATGAATCAACTTACACGAAATTTGGCTTGTGAATGGGCAAAAGATGGAATTCGTGTTAATGGGGTTGCACCCTGGTACATCAACACTCCCCTCGTCGAACATGTAATATTTCTCTCAACTTAATTATATCGTTCAAATATGTACAATTTTTTTAATATCTTTAATTATTTACATAAATAAGGAAAAAATTTAGTATTGGGACAAACGCAAAGGTGGATATAGACCTCAATAGCTTTGATGAGTACTGCATTTAAGAAATTTACTAAATAAATATAAATGATAGTTTTCGAATCCAATAAATTAAAATAACGATGTTATGGTGAAATTTTAAACTCGAACCTATCAACAATTAAATAAATTTATCCCTCCATTATAAAGGAGGTGGTGATCATGGTGTTGATGGTGCTAGTAGTGGTGGACAAAAAAGTGGAGGGGGTTGGGACAATATGATGGCATGTCATGTGGTGTTTATGATTTCACCAAAATATTAATGTTAGGTTATACGTTCACTTTGGATAGACCTAATATAATTAGGAGAAAAGGTATATCCAAGCGACTTATTAGGTAACATTATAATATATATTTTTGTATAAATATTATAACGAAGGGCAAATTTGATCGTTTTTCGATAGTAAAAGATAAATTTGATCGTTTTAATGGTTCTATATATTCACAGGTGCTGAGAGATAAAGAATTTATGGAAGGGGTAATATCAAGAACTCCTCTTAAGCGTCCTGGAGAAGTTGAAGAAGTCTCATCAATGGTAGCTTATCTTTGTCTTCCTGCTGCTTCCTATGTTACTGGCCAAGTTATTGCAGTTGATGGAGGATTCACTGTCTATGGCTTCCAACAGCCTGGCTATTAATTATTAATAGTCGGACAGAAAAAAATTGCAGTCAGTTTGATAATAATGATCGAGTGATATTACTTTTTTATCTCGAACAGATCGGGACTTGTTTGAAAATGGGAGTGTAGAATTTACTTTTGTAATAATGTTGTATTTAATTTGCTCATGTTTTGTGTGTTTGTTGAATTGAGGGTTTATCGAAAACAATTCCTCTCCCTTACATTCACATTGTAGGGGTAAGGTTGCGTATCTACTATCTTCTCTAGACTCCATTTGTAGGATCACTTTGAGTACGTTATTACTGTCGTTGTTGTTATGTTCTGTGTTGTGATCATGCCGATATATTAAATATTATCACTTCTTTCTTTTTGATGTGTAATAATAGTGTTTGATTGAGTATAAAGTTTTATGTTTGTTAAAAATAATGTTGGTAAAAAGTAACTTTAATTAGAAATTATGGTATTTTTGAAAGAATGTCATTAAGGACAAATTAAAAATTAAAAAGGTTTCCAAATTATTAAATATTTATCAACTAATTTTAGTGATATGCCTATCCTTACAAAGTACAAAGTAATGCTAGAAAGCCACTAATTTTTACCTCCCACCATGAGTTGTTTATTTTGTATTCATATATTTGATGGCGACTTACGAACTTCACGTTTACGGATCTATCTCCTCAAAAACCGTGTTGATATATATATATATAGGACATAAAAAATCACCTACAATAAACAAAGATCATGAACAAGATTCCTTCAATTTTTAATCAAAAATCTTGAGAGCTAGCTTGAGTATGTACTTAGCTACTTAATTTTAGCTTTCCACGTAACATATTTAAGACCACAAAATTAAAGAACATTTTAATATATATATTTGACATAATTTTAATTTAGGATCACAAGATTGAAATTTTTTATTTATATTCTTAAACTCTCAAACTAAGTCATTCATTTTTTAACAGAGAAGTATGTAATAGAGAAAATATCTTACATGGGATAGGATATTATATTGTCATCTTCCACATGGTTTAGCTACATCTAACACGATCCTCAAAAATCTACACGTGAGAGTTAGAAAATAAAAAATATTTTTAGTATGGTTTAGAAAATTAAAAAAATGTAAATATTAGCTTTACGAACTACTTTATATAATATTTTTTTAGAGCAATTAATTAATTAAGTATTGATATATATTTTCCTTATATATATATATTATACACACAATATCTTCGAAGCAATCGCACACAGAGAGAAAAAAGTAGAACTCAAATGGCTAAAGTTGCAGCGTTTGCCAAAAGTTCTAGATGGTCACTTAATGGTTTGGCTGCTCTTGTCACTGGTGGCACTAGTGGAATTGGGTACTATATATTTTAAATTTAAATATCTAATTTCACGAAGATGATATGTGGTTACAATAATGTTATTAGTCGTTGACTTGTTGTTCGTGCATATAACTTAAATCTATATTTATTTTTAGGCATGCAGTTGTAGAGGAGCTAGCTGGACTTGGTGCAAAAGTGTACACATGTTCCAAGACAGAATCAGAGCATAATGAGCCAATGCAAGATTGGGCAGACAGAGGCATACAAGTGAAAGGCTCAGCATGTGATGTTACTTGTAGAGACCAAAGAATTGAGCTCATGAAAAAAGTTTCCTCTGAATTTGATGGAAAACTTAACATTCTTGTGAGTATCATAATTCCATCTTCTTATTATTAGTCGAGCCGAAGCACTAGATCCGCCCTTTTGGCCTTGTCATTACTGTTAGTGAGGATTCATATAGTTGATCAACTTAACTAAGTGCGACTTTTTAATATATATATATTCTTAACACTGGACTTATTGTACTTTTAAAAAGTATGGGTTTAGATATAGTATTTCTTGAAATCTTAGTAGGTATCGATCTACACATGTGTCAAGTCGAAGTACTGGATCTGCCCTTATGGCCCTGTGAGGATTCGTATAACTAATCCACCTAAGTTGTTAATTTGGATTTAGACATATCAAGTATATGATATATTCACAGAGAGATTTAATGGTCAAAATCAATAAAAAGGACCAATTAAATTAAAGTTGCTCTTCTAGGGGGATAAGATCTAGTATTTGGTGAGATTTTAGTGGGTTCTCAGATACTTATAAATTTATACTCAAGTCAAGCTGAAGCACTGGATCCGCCCCTGTCAATGTGGATTTCTACAGTCTTTTGGCCTAAGTTGCTTGGATATTCGATGTTTTTAATAGATGTTGTATTCAAAGAGAGATCCAATAGTCAAAATTAATGAAAAGATGTACCAATCCGAGTTGCTCTTCTAGGCGGGCAGACAACTCTTGAATAATTAGGCGGAAGTTGAAAGAGCTGCTCCAATGTGAAATTGATAGATCCAACACTGGAAATTAACATTTTTTTTGAAAAAAATTGACCAAATTTACTATTGGCTTATGTTGTTGATGTAGATAAACAATGTTGGAACAAACATTTGGAAGCACTCTATCGATTATAATGCTGAAGATTATGCACATATGATGGCTACCAATTTAGAATCTTCATTCCATTTCAGTCAACTTGCTCATCCTCTTCTTAAATCATCTGGAGCTGGAAGTATTGTTTTCACTGCCTCTGTTGCTGGTCTTGTCCATGTCTCTGGTACTTCTATTTACGGAGCAACAAAAGGTACTCTACTCGTGCTTTTAGTTTAAACATCAAGTGCGAGTAAGTTTTTACCAAGTACTCATGCCATATTCCTTTGATAAATTAACTGATGGCAGCGGGAATGATTCAGCTTACACGAAATCTGGCTTGTGAATGGGGAAGAGATGGTATTCGGGTTAATGCTGTTGCACCATGTTACACAAACACACCCCTCGTGAAACATGTAATTTTCTCCTCTTGTTCATTCTGTTGTCTGATTATATATTGCATCAGATTCAGTGCAAAGGGTCAAAATGCCCTTAAAGTATGCAAAAATGTCATCCGTTAACAGTTTGGTCCAAAAATGCTCCACTGACTTAAATGTTGTATGTGCATCTACTTGTCTTGACAAATTTGTCTATAAAAACTGTGATTGATGAATTTGGTGATTCTATATTGACAGTTGTTCAAGGATAAAGAATTTTCGGATGCCTTAATATCAAGAATTCCTCTTGGGCGTTCAGGAGAAGTGGAAGAAGTTTCATCTCTCATCGCGTATCTCTGTCTACCTGGTGCTTCCTATGTCACTGGCCAGATTATACCAGTTGACGGAGGATTCACCGTCTATGGCTTCCAACAGCCTGGCTATTAAGTTATACTTCTGGTTGTTTGAATAAAAGTCTTGATCATGTCAACATGTTAGTGTTGTAATGTGTTAGACAAGTCATATTGTACTGAAGATTATACTTCAGAACACAAATTATATCTTCTAATGTCCAATTTGATCACTTATCATTATATCCATATTGCTAAGTTCTTTTCGTTATTCAACATCATGATTCAGAAACATTATTTTACGAGAATAAAAGACCAGTAACACTGTGTTTCCCCAAAAGAAGGATAAGTCTCTGATTCAAGCGTCAACAACAGGAATGTATTGAGCTTATGGATGTACGATCACAAATTACTTCTTGATGTCAGCTCTGAGCAGCACTTATGTGTCCACATATCTTAGCATGATTGTCACCTCTATGACAGCAGCATCAGTAGATGGCCTATCATTCTGCTCTTCAGGATTGGCAGGTACTCTTAGCATCCTCACTCTTTGTCTTGCTAGATTGGTCATCTCGCGTACTAGATGAACTGCAGTGCTTGTGGAACAGCATTAGCCCTCAATGTTGGCTCCAATTGTTGTACCATAGGCACTGATCGATAGAAGATGAGAACGATACAATGCAACTCCCTCACAACAAATGTTAATTAACATGTTCCATAAACTTCTGAAGTATGTTGTATACAACCTTCAAAATAATATTCGTAACCATAAACCACAACTCCAGTGTGCCTACATGAACATATATCCATACACAGTAAGAACAACAGATCGAGAACAGAACAGTTCAATAGCTTTTCCCAAAAAAAATGCACCAGAGAGCTAACAGGCTACACCTTGGCTTAAGTTACGTTGTAGACATTCAAAAAAAAAAAAAAAACTTGTGAACCCGGCCTCTTGCCACACTCAAAATTTATGACATCAAATTTATATCTTCGATCTCACTAAAGATCAAGCCGAAGCTCTGAAAGATTGCACAGAATCGACACATGAAACAAGGTAATTGTACCTCAGCCATTCCTAATGGCCGCGATTATTGATGTAGAGGGAAACAATAACTTTTATTGAGGCTCTTGAGAGTACTCCAATTAAAAGGTTTCTTAGGCATTAGAACTCAAAAATTGGGCAGATATCGATGAAGCATAATACTACATAAAGCTAAACTTGCTCCACCAACAAAAAAACGAACACACTAGACACTACAGCATCATGCTAAGCATTATAATGCGTAATTCTCTATTTGATATTGAATATTGAAAGATCAGATCATTAGATGTACAAATTTAGTGATAGTGAGAAAATTGTTTGGATTGTAAACATTTCTCATTTACAATTTAAGGTTCTGAATCATGAATTTGAGTCAAGTGGGATATTTTCTTAGCAAAACTGTGTTCCAATGGGTCACTTTTCGTTTTTCAAGTGGCAATTTACGCATGGAAGTTCAAATTTTTTGAAATGAAATTTATATATTTATAAACTATGTAAAAAATACTATAAGTCACAATAATTGACAATTTAAAATATTTAAAAGATGTATGAAAATTTACAGTCAAAGATAGACTTGTTTGAATCTCAAAGTTCAAAAAGTGCCACATAAATTGAGACGGAGGGAGTATGTGACAATTCCGCCAAGATCTCTGGTTAGTTGGGGGAAGAATTCACCGATCTGCACTCGTTAGTCTTCCCCATCTATTTAAATGATCAGTCTTAGCTCAGGAGGAAAGAACTGGTAATAGACACAAAGTCATCCATTCTGGCTCTATATTTGTTTGAATAAAATGCTTAGTCAATTTCATGCGTTTATCTTCTAATCGATAATTAGGCCAAAGAAACGGAATCGATAGTCAATCCTATTTTCGATAGGGACAGTTGACAATTGAATTCGATTTTAACAATTATTCTCAAGAAGCAAAAAGATGAAAGCTCCTAGTGGGTAAAAAAATCTACCTGATAGAAATAAGTTCTAAACACACTCTACACTTTTTGAACTTCACTATAATATTACACTAAATATATTATTATTGCTGCTTTTTCAGATAAATTCAGAATAATGTATAGATAGAAAAATATACAAAGATAAAGAACTCGTAAATCAAACAAAAGAAGTGTGAATGTGTACTTTTTTTTTTCTTTTTTAATAAGATTATGTAAATAAATTAATTATCGGCGAAAATGAAATTTCTTCTCTTTTGGCGCCGCCAACAAAATAGAAGCGGTAAAAATTGACCAACGCCGCACAAATTAGGCTTCTTATATTTTATACGTACGGACGAAGGCCACAACAAATCGGAATTCCGGTCTTCCGTGACTTTTTCTTTTTTATGTTCGGATCAGCTTTCGCACCGTCGATTAATTTCATGAAATATATGTCATATTCACCTGTAATAGATATTAGGTAACTTTGTCCATCAAAAGCAGAACATATGGAAATTCTTTTTTTGTCTTCATCAACTTTTGAACTCGAAACCTCAGAATTCTCAATCACTTCATATTAAAAAAAAGTTTAATTACACTAATATGACATTCAATTTTGAACATATTTTAATATCAAATCAAATACTTAATCCTACACTTACATCTCAATAATATAATTCAATTTTAATTACATTCCTAACTATATATGAGTTTAACTATATATGAGTTTAAGAAATAAAGCATGAGATAGGTGTAATATGCTACGTGTTATTTCTTGAGAGTTAATTTATAAATCGAAAACGAAAAGTGAAACAAAGTATAATCTGATATGATACTTATTAGGCTAAATATATCAATGGTGCCTTAAATTTATCAGTTAATTTTTTTGGTTAAGATGTATAAACTAACAATTATATCTATTGAATATTTAAACTAACATGACATACTGTGTAATACTACACACATTTGGGTGCATAAAAGACTTAGGAGTATTATTTATATATGTTAAAATAGAAAAGAAATAGAATCCAGGCATACACCAACAAAAAAACGAATACACCGGAGACTACAACATCATGCTAAGAATTGTAAGCATGCGTAGTTCTCTATTTGATAACAAACAAGTTGTTTTAAAAGGTGTGAATGGAAAATGAAGGGCTGTGACTTTTCTGAAGAGTTGTGACTTTTTTGAAAGATTGTAACTTTTCAGAAGGGTTGTGACTTTTCCGAAAGATTGTGACTTTTCAGAAGGGTTATGACTTTTCCGAAAGATTGTGACATTTCCAACAAGGCACAACAAGTACAAATGTATATAATAGAGGGCTTCTTTTCATTTTTTTAACAACTTTGAACTTCTTCTTTTTATACACAGAAATTCTAGTTCACTTTAGTATTGCTGTTGAGTGGTTCGGTTTTAGTAGGCTAAGAAAAATATTTTCAGGTTCTTTTCTGCTTACTAATTTTAAGTTTTTTGTTTTGTTTTGAATATACTCTTTAAATCTTACTGTTTCTCACGAAATTTTTCAAAGTTTCTGTTCTACATAATGTGATAATCCAGATTAACAACACAACTTGTTGAAACACAAAATTCAACCTTGCCAAGTTTGCAGTATCGAAAACATCAACAAAACCAAAATGTTTAGCCCTGTGGTCAAGATTATAGTAGCATCTTGTTAGAAAACATCTTCAATTTCCAGAACGACGTTGAAGGTAAGTATCCGTTAAACGTCAAGTTATATAAATTGAAACGGAGAGAATACCTTATAAAACTACATTTGAATAATTACAAGGTAATCCAACATAATCTCCATAATTTTCTTTTCCTTCTCATATCCTCTCTATCTCTATGAAGGGGGGTTTCTTTAAAAAAAACTTAGTTACCCCCAAATACAGAATAATATGGCACAATTTAGAACATATTTTATGAATTTTAATATCATAATACTTAATCCAACAATTACACCTCAATAATATAATTCAATTTTGAATACGTCTCGATCTATAACTATGAGTTTGAGAAATAATGCATCGAATAAGTATAATATGTCATGTGTTATTTCTAGAGAGTTTATAAGTTAAAATTTTAAAATAATAATAGTTAGGTTAACTATATTAATGGTCCCTCAAACTTGTCAACTTAATTTTTCAGTTAAGATGTCTAAACTAACAATTCTATCTATTGAATATTTGAACAGAAAGTCAAATTATATCTACTGAACACACTATTTGGTGTGTAATGCTACACACATTTGGGTGCATAATTAAAAGGCTTATTTATTTTATGTTTTTAAAAAAATAGAATCTAGGCATGCAATTATGTGTTGTGAAAGTGACAATTATTGTTTGCTGCTTTCATGTACAAACAGTTTTATCAACAAACATAACAATCTAAACATTGTCCTACATGATTACATGTGTGCCTTTTCTTCTGTCACTAAATCACACAAAATGATAAAATGGATTCCTTATATTTGAGGGTAACCTAAAAATATAGCTTGTTTTTTCGTTCGTCTTAATTTATATGATATTTTTTGAATTTCATAAATTCTTTTTTAGTTGTAATTTATTATTTATATTTCAAGTGTATATTTAAAGGATGATCTTCAACGGCGAATCCATCCTCAAATATAAGGAACTATATTTATAACTTTTCGTGTTTGAAAAAAAATGTCCTATTTATTTTTCTAGTAATACTTTAATTTCAGCTTTCTACATAATATATTGAATACCACAAGATTAAATGACACTTTGATATATTTGACATTACTTTAAATTCTGTGCTAAATTAAACTAGATTATTCTTTTTGAAACAAAGGAAATATTATCCCTCCATTCCTATTTAAATGCACCATTACAGATTTCACGCCCCTTAAGAAACTAGGTAATTTTACCATTATATCTTTATTTAGTGTTCTCTTTTAGTCAATTTTTCAATAATGAACATGAATTAGTTTATTTTGATTAATTAATTTGACCTATGAACATAAATTAATTAATTACTTAGTTTTTTCATACTAGTCAAATGCATACTTTGATAAACTATTTAAGGATAAAATAAGAAGAATACCAGGTATGAAATGCATTGATTTTGTAAAATAATAGGTATGAAAAAATATTAATTTTCCGTAAGAACGACGTGTAAATAGAAACAAGCAAGTCTTTTTGATTGCCCCGCTGACCTTTTCTAAAAGCACCGGAGACAGACGATTTAAATAACGGAAAATCAAAAAAAAATAGTATCGAGAATGACTGAAAAGGTGGAAACAAGACCAGATCAAATTTGATCATTATGAATGAGGGATTCGAACCCTTGGTAAACAAAAGCCTACATAGCAATTTCAATGCCGGTGCGTCGTATAGCCTACTGATATACAAGCACACCGTGCTCTAGGAGAGTGTGTATATTGTTTTGTATCTAAAATTAGGCATAGTAGCTTACTAGGGATCTCAATATATAGACTTTATAGCACACACTTGAGAATTACTTGTAGCTACTTCCCGATAATGACCTTACCTCTTTAATTATACTCTCACTTGCGCTTTCTCCGCGCGTTACACTCTAAGCACCGTTTTTTTGCTTACGTAAATATTGTCCCCACTTTACCCCTTTACTCGAACCGAATCACCGAACCTAATACCCATCCTAATCAAACACAAACAAAAAGCTAATCCTAACCTCAGCTTCGGTACCTTACTTGACAGCCTGTTTTGCTATTTTCGGCTTTCCCCTTCACTTTGATATACCCTCTCTTTGTTTCCATTTTCCCTTTCGTTGAAGCTCTTCTTCTTCCTTGTGAAGAGTATCTTTTACGAGCTTATGAATGGTGAATTTTTAGAGAAGAAATTGGTGAATTGTTTATGATAAGTATCTAAGTTTATGTTTTAATCGTTGATTAATGTTCGAAAAAAGTGTTATTGATCGGAGGTTTTGTGCGAAAATTTGATTTAGCTGACTTCAATTGGAGCTGTTCTACTTGAATTACCGTTTCTTTCAGGTATTTATTTGGCTGGAGATTTTTTTTTTGTTTGTGTGTTGAGCTTGCTGAGGTTGTGAGCTGATTTGTGAATTTGTGAATTTGTGAATTCGAGTTTGTGATAGTGTTACTGTGTGATTTTGGAGTTGAGAATTATGAATTGATGAAGATCTTACCTTTTGTTTCATCAATTTTGGTTAATTACGGTTGATTTTGTTTGAATTAGGGTTCTTTTTTTTATTTTAAACAGAGATTTTTGTTGAATCAGCAATGCTGGATTTGATCTTCATAATTGGTAAAATGTTACTTGATGAGAATCAGTTTGGTTTTTAAAACTTTATTTTGATTTTTCATTTTAATTGATAAATTTGTTTATAACTGTGTTTATGTTATTATTGTGTAGCTCTGTGATTGCTGTGATTACTGGTAGTTGGCTGCGTGGAATTTCCTGCAGGAAGTGATCGAGTGAAAGTCATGGCTCAGAGTAATTGGGAAGCAGATAAGATGTATGCAACTTCTTCCTGCTAGTCAGCTCATTTTAAATTTTCAGTTTCTTTGTTAAAAACGTTCAGCATCCATGTTTCACTACCAAAGATTAAAAGACTGTGTGATTAAGTACCAAATTCTCAAAATATAGTCAGAAGAAGAAACAGAAATTTCCAATCTTTGAAGTTCCTAGATAAAGAGTACCAGTGTTCACAGTTATGATGGAATTGATTTTCATCCTCTCTTGATTTTTGTTGTCTTGATAGGCTTGATGTTTACATTCATGACTATTTGTTGAAAAGAAAGCTGCATAATTCTGCAAAAGCTTTCATGACGGAAGGGAAGGTTGCTACGGATCCCGTAGGTAATGATGTTAACACATTCTCTACGTGTTGAGTTCTTTTAATTTTAATTGTTTCTATGTATATCATCTTATCTCTAGCTGTTTTGCTAGTCAATCTGCAGAGTGTTTAATGCTTATTCTCCTTTTTCATAACTCAACACATTTGAGGTGTTTATAATTTGATTTGTCCTTTTGTAGCCATTGATGCACCTGGAGGGTTTCTTTTCGAATGGTGGTCTGTGTTTTGGGACATTTTCATTGCACGGACAAATGAAAAACATTCTGAAGCAGCAGCAGCGTACATAGAGGTTTGTTGAACTTACATGATGTGTCATTCGTCGCCCTAAATAACATTAGAAGAAGTTCTGTGGCTTTCTCTACTTATAACCAGGCTTAAGCACCTTGTTTTGTTTGGTTTGAACTCTAGACACAGCAGATGAAAGCAAGGGAACATCAACAACAGCTACAGATGCAGCAGTTGCAACTCATGCAACAACGAAATGCCCAATTACAGCGAAGGGATCAAAATCCCTCCCTTGGTGGTCCTATAAGCGCTATAAACACTGAAGGCGGCATGATGGGGCAACCATCTGCTAGTGTTTTGGCCATGAAAATGTACGAGGAACAAATGAAGCACCCTCATTCCTTGGACTCGGAGACATCTTCACCTCTTATTGATCCCAATAGGATGGCGCTTCTCAAGTCTGCATCTAATCATCAACGGTATGAGTGGTGCAAGATTTTCTTGCCACATCTCCTGCATTTTTTGCATTACTTTAGGTAGCCTCTATTAATTTGTTGCATGCTTTGTCTGAACTTCTATACCTGCATTTGTTCTCTGTTGATTCAGCCAGTTGGTACAAGGTAATTCGGGTAGCATGTCTGCAGCATTGCAGCAAATGCAAGGGCGCCCTCAGATGGCTGCGGTAACTAGTTGAACCTCTTATCTCAGCAGACAATATCTACTTATTATTGAGTTTATTTTGTCGTCTTGGACCAAGCTCAGCCCAATATCCTTGGAAAATATGTAGGATATTAAAACGGAAGTGAACTTGAGTGGTACTCAGAAATCTTTGCCCATGGATCCTTCATCAATTTATGGGCAAGCTATTCTACAGTCGAAGTCAGGACTCAGCGGTGCAGGTACTGTCGTCTTGGTTGCTTAGCACCCTTTGTCCACCTACTCAACTAATGATCTCTAGTCATAAAACATTTCATTTTTAAATGTAATCACATGGAATGAGTTTGGCATATTATCTAATTTTATCCTTGAAAGGAAGCATGGAGTTCTCTTAATGAACTCTTTCAATTCATATCTCTGCAACGCGGACATCCTTATGAAGTGTATTTTTTTCCATATATTTTCCCATATCCATTTATGGCATTCATTTGCCGTAATCTGAACTCTTTCATTCTTCCATTTATTGGCTACCAGACAAATGGATATTCCTCTCCTCTATGGTAACTTTCATGAATTAAATTGCCCTTTCTCTTTCCTGTACTGCAAGTTCTAGAAGATTAAAACTTCCACTTTTAGAGGATTGGCTCAGGACTTCAGAAATGATTATTTCCATCTTCAATCTGTTCCAAGTTCAGTCATATATAAATAACATAACTAGTGCAATACCTGGCACCTACATTTTTGCCTCATTGCCTCCCATTTTTGGCATAGCTGATTGTCCGTGATATCCATGTTAGTGTTTATATAGATTTTTGGAGTCAATTCCTGATCGTGCTCCTTCAACTGGCATCATGCATATTTTCTTACTAATATTTCTTGTTTGTTACTTCTGATTCTTTAGCATTCGTAGTGGACATAAATCTAGTAATCACTGTTGGAATGTTCTAGAACCACTGCTGTTATGGTTTTTATTTATTACCTTTTTAATGTGACCTTTCAGAAAATTGTCTGGCATATCAAGCATGTGTGTTTAGCAGAAACAGTTGGTGTGAGTTTGGGTAGATTTTTGAGTGACGTTCTTTATGGGAATCAGTAACAACTAGTTTGTTCTTTTCTGGGTATGTTGTTGTTATCTTTTTGTTGGTCTGTTTATAGTGGATTTCAATTTTGAGAAGTTCTGTGTTTCTCTTTTTCCATTGCTTTTGGTTCTTTTTTATTTTTGGGGGAGGGGGGGTATTAGGGTGGGGTGGTAGTTCTAACTCAATTTTGTTGATGATTATATTGGCGGCCACTTGGGTAACTTGTCCTTTCATTTTCTCCTGGTTCTTTAGGCTTAAATCAAGGTATGACTGGTTTACCATTGAAGGGCTGGCCGTTAACTGTAAGTTACTAATAATTGCTTTCATTTATCTTAAAAGTTGAATTTCCACAATTTCGATATTAATGTTTGGCTGCTTTGCTCATTGATATTGACAGGGAATTGACCATTTGAGGCCAAGTGTTGGTTTGCAAGTACAGAAGCCCAATATACAGAACCAAAATCAATATCTTTTGGCATCACAACAACAGCAGGCTCTTGCACAGGCTCAAGCACAAGGTAACCTGAATTCCCCTAGCTATGGATATGGTGGATTACCAAGAGGTAACTTCAATGCAAAAGATGGTCAGCCACCGAGAAATGACGGATCCATATGCTCTCCAGTACAATCAAATTCACCAAAGGTTAGGTCTACTTTCCTAGAATGAAGAAGAGTACCTGCATTGGCTAGTTATGTTTTGCATTGTCCATTATGCAATCTTAAAGACTATTTGTCACAGCGAGAGCGCATGGATTGTTTCCCTCTTAGATCCAAATTTTAATGCATTGTTTAGTGCAAAGATCATTTATAACTGCGTTTTCCTCAAGATGCTTGTATTTTGTTCCTTTCTAGAGCAGAAAGGAGGAGACAGAATGCTATTGAAGCTTGACGTTGAAGGCAATGCATGCCAATTTTGAGGTCACTGAAGCCAATTAACTAAAATAATGAGGAAATAGAGTAGCATAAGCTGAATCATGTTGGGAAGTTTCCTAATCTGGACTAAAAATTTTAAGAGAGAGAGAGATTCTAAAGTTTCCTTTTCTTCTTTACTCATCTGGAGGGTAGATCAGTTCTTAAGAAGGCTGAGCAGATTATGGGAGCGCCTGATGATATGTTAGTTTGTTAGTAATAATAAAGCAGGTAATTGAAGGGATAGTGTTTTCCTTGCTATCTCTTTCCTTGTCGAGGCTTATCCGTGAGGATTGTTAGGAATGCGCTACTGGGAAACCATAGTAAGTTCTCTAGAGTAAGGTGGGTTGACGTTAACAGTCCTTACTTTCCTGGTGCGTTGGTATACATTTACTTCAACCTGCCTTTGCAGAACAAGCTAGTCCCCCCACCCACACCCAAAAAAAAGAAGAGGAGAAGACAAACTACCCCTAAACTGCGACGGAGACCATTTAACAAATGAGTAGCAGGCTGTGCTTTACTGCCTCCAGATTCTTAAACTTTGAACTAGTATATAGTTCACCAAGCCTTCATCTTTGCCATTTTCGGATAGGCCTTTTCCATGTTATGACTCAAGAACAAACATTGCAGACTAGTGGGAGTTTGTGACGAAGGGATTCTACAAATAAATGTTTCTTGGTTCTTAGTCACTGAAGTGCCAGGATTATATATCAAGGCTGATGGCAAGTGAAGGCTGATGGCAAGTGAAACTAATTATCGGAAAATTGAGGCCTAGATCTCAACCAAAATGCAATGAGACCTTAGCTTTTGGCTAGGTATTAGCACTTGCTTTACTAATGGATTGTACATCTTTCAGTTTAATTGGCACCGTTACAGCTGTCTTGAGCAGTTGACATGCCTTAGCCTTGCAGCTGTCTTTGAGAGCGCTTCTTAAATTGTTCCTCACTGGCTTATTGTGTGTGATGATATGTACGGTTTTTAAACAATGCTGTGTCTTTCTGTAGATTCAGAGAGGCTCTTGCAATTTAGTTGTGACGGGTAGAATGTTCTACTCTAAACTACATGTGTACTAATTACTTGTCTTTAACAGATGAAAATGGCCCAAATTCCACAATCCTCCTCTCAACAACAGGACCAGTTGCAACAGCAACAGCAGCAGCAGCAATTGCCACAGGTTAGCTTAACCAGATAGAGTTCACTTCTGATTTTATCTTTGTTGATATCTACCAACAACCATGTCCGCAGAAGTACTTCTAACAATATAATTGTTTATCTTGCATGTGGCTTATTATCTTTTTTTCCTTTTCATGTTTCTAAAATTTTTATTTAGTTTTTAGAAAATTTAAGTTACCTTACTTATTAGAGCCAATGGAAGAGAAGTTTACCTATCTATCTCCTGTGATTCAGAATGGCAGAAAAAGGAAGCAACATTCGTCATCTGGACCTGCCAATAGTACTGGCACCGGAAATACTGTTGGCCCTTCACCAAGCTCACCAGCATCAACTCATACACCTGGTGACGGGCTGACTAGTGCTAGTAGTCTGCAGCATGTCGGCAGTGTGTCAAAAAGCATTATGATGTATGGAGGAGATGGAACTGGTGGTATAGCGTCCTCTACAAATCAGCTGGTAAAACTTATTGTCTTTCATCCACATTTTTTGTATTTTGCTCTTCTGAGCATGTTATATTTGTAAAGAAGGACTTAGTTATCTTATAGCTTCCAGTATCTTTGATGAATAAGCAAAGTTTATTAGTTTTTTATGCGTTTTGAAGTTAAATTTGAGATCATCTCCAATATGCCTTTATCTATCGTACAGGATGACTTGGAGACGTTTGGAGACATTGGTTCCCTGGAAGATAACGTGGAGTCATTTCTATCAAATGATGGGGGAGATGGAAATATCTATGGAACAATGAAACAAACGATTACTGAGCACAAACCTGAGTCTTCCAAAGGTGATAATGCGAGTTTGACTTGTATAAATGCTTTCTTTGTTGTTTTAGTTGCCAATTTACTAAGAGGATAAATATATCAGGATTCTCCTTCGGTGAAGTTGGTTGTATACGCACAAGGAATAAAGTCACTTGCTGCCATTTCTCATCAGATGGAAAGCTGCTCGCTAGTGCCGGACATGACAAGAAGGTAGAAAGGCACTTCCATATAATCTAACATCTTTAGCATATGGAGATAATTGGATGCCTTTTAATGAAATTCCTTTTTACTTTATCAACAAATGGATCAAGTGTTCCATTTCTTTCCAATGGTGGATGTGCTTTTCAGTGGTTAAATCTCCTTTATACTTCACTAGTGACTGAGCATTTTCTGCTGCACTTTTGTTTTCACTAAATCAGTTGTCCTTATAAGTTCTTTCCTCCTGTGTATTTATCAGGCTGTTCTGTGGAACATGGATACCTTACAAACGGAGACCACCCCAGAAGAACATCAATTCTTGATTACAGATGTCCGGTTCAGGCCTAATTCAACTCAGCTTGCAACTGCTTCATTTGATAAGTCTGTGAGATTGTGGGATGCTGCCAATGTAATTGTTTAGACATTTTCTGCTGAATAATTATTTAATCACCATGTTGAAGCAGGCCTTACTTCTAGTCGCTTACAACATGACACCTGATAGTTCATATTTTTAGATATCCGATTGTCATGTATTGTTCAACAATACCAATCTATATTTTTTTACCACATATTCACACTCGAATGATCCCTTGTCGAATTTATTTTTATGCAGCCTGGCTACTGTTTGAATTCATACACCGGGCATTCTTCTCATGTTATGTCGCTGGATTTCCATCCGAAAAAGAATGATCTATTTTGTTTCTGTGATAGCAACAATGAGATTCGGTACTGGAGTATTAGTCCATTCTCATGTACTCGAGTGTCAAAGGTTTGCCTTTTAGTATTCATTATGTTCTTTAATTAATTTGTTGTGGTAATATTCCTATGAACTATCTTCAAATTGTCTCCTCTCTCTATTTGTAGCAAGGAGGCAGTGCACAAGTGAGATTCCAGCCAATAACTGGTCAGCTGCTGGCAGCTGCATCAGATAAGGTGGTATCAATCTTTGATGTCGAAAATGACAGGCAACTGCAGTCTTTCCAGGTTTGTCTTCAACTTCCATTGTGTGGTGGATTACATCGACTGTTACTTAAAAACAATATATATGTTTCTGGCACTTTCATATTTTCTGTATGTTCCAACCATAATTCCTCACTTCCCAAGATAATTGTGTTTACAGGGACACACTGGAGTGGTGAACTACCTTTGTTGGGATCTCAATGGTGATCTACTGGCATCAGTAAGTGAGGAGTCTGTCAAAGTTTGGTCACTGAACACTGGTGATTGCATCCACGAGCTAAGTTCAAATGGAAATCAGTTCCACTCTTGTGTATTTCATCCTAGTTATTCAGCTCTATTGGTGATTGGAGGAATGAGGGTAAATATTTATTCTCCTTTGCCAACTCTATTTCTATCATTCCTTCAGAAAATTTACCCAAATGTATACACTTTACAGTCTTTGGAGCTGTGGAACATGGTTGAGAATAAAAGCATGACAATTCCAGCACATGAAAACATTGTCGCGGCTCTAGCACAGTCACCAGTGACTGGAATGGTTGCTTCTGCAAGTCATGACAGTTCTGTGAAGTTATGGAAATAAACTAGAAGAGGATTCGATGATGCCGGGATATATATGCACATTTGCTCCGCTTGAGGTGTTAGGGAAGAGAGTCTTGCCGTCTATGTTGTTGTAGCGTATTGTTATCAGAAATATCAATTTTTCTGCTTGTTAGTCGTCACATTAGAGTTTGGTTTGCTTAAAGCAAGTTGAGCATACTGATTGCTGAGCAATGGTTCGGTAGTGTAATAGCTTCTGCAACTGTTCTCAGTGATTAACAACTAATAATAACATGATATAAGTTTCTGCTGTACGTCTATCCATCGCCTTTAAGAATGAAACCAACACAGAACTAAACAAGAATATTTGTTCACTCTTTTATTCCTTCCTATTTTTTTTAGTTTATAGCAAAATTGAAGTAGCTTGGAAAGAAGAACTAGATAGGAAGGAGCAAAGGGTACCTGAGGGCTGAGGGTTTGGCAAGAAAAATGTAAGGGGTAGGGCTGCCGGACATCATCTTAAGATAAAATATATAGCAAATTAGCAACTAGTAGAGTAGTAATAATTATACTCCTTTCCTTTCGTCAACTAGAGGTTTTGAATTTGAGGCTCTAAAAATAAAAATAAAAACTTATTGAAAGCGTCGTTTTCAATACATCTTAAAACGTTTCTGGTTTCGGATACATATCTCAACGTTCCGATATATAATGTCTCGATTTCGGATACATCACTCAACATTCTGATACATTGCGTACATCCCGATACATGCCGTAAAGTGATGTATCCATGTATATGATTGATACATCGCGTAAAGTGATGTATCCGAGAATAGGAGAGAGCAGGGATTTTTATAATTTTTTCATATGATAGGGAGTTTTAAAAAATATGGTAAAATAAGTTGTGTATTTAGATAATTTTTCCATAAAATAAATCTTATTGAAAGCATCGTCTCCAGAATTGGCCCTTTGGAAAATAAAATACTCCTTCCATCGTAAATCTAAAGGCACTTTAGTTTAAAATATTATCACAAAATAATTGTCATTATAGAATTGTTAATCTACTTTATTAAACTGGAATTTAGTAAACTTCTATATCTTTAATATGGCGGAGAGAGTAAAATTTTAAGTGAAAAACTATAATGTTTGTATTAAATGAATATATAAATGCATGGCAAAAGAAAACGTACGAGTAGGGGAGGCAGAGTTATTACCCACTTTAAGAATTAGTGTAGTACTAACATATAGGTAATTAAATTTTTAGAGAAAAAATTAGACATAATCATCTCTTCTATATAAATTTTATAATTTAACCATGGTTATACTATATGTTTATATATTATCACAACAATTTATGATCAATTCTATATAGGTGTGCAAGTAAAATGATTCTCAATAGTGTATAATTATGATCAATAATAGCTAACATATTTTATTTTTTTATAATTCGTCGTTAAATAGAAGTAACTACAAATTTAATTATTTAACTATAAACTTTGTCCGTTGCTAATTTAATAGCATTTTGTTGAATTTTCCTTCATTCATTCAAGTGTACAATATTATAACGAAATTACTTTTGCACAAACTCTTTAAGCGGGGATAGAAGTTGAATAAAATTTTGTTGCAAATTATTTTTAGAACCAGAAAGAGTAAATTCTGCCAAACAAAACCTTAAATACCTTCATTAATTAAATTGTCAAAATATTCGGCCGCCGATAATTCATTAAATAAATGGAATTGATTAAAAAAAAAAAGTCCACTATACTATTTTGGGATGTCCAACAATACTTGTCCATTTTATGAAATCAATAAATAAATTTTATACTTAGTTTCTAATTTACCATTATCATTAATTATAGTCATTTTCTTATTATATTTTTCACGATATTTTATTTATTATATTCAAATAGTGATATAGTAAAATTAGCCTTTCCGGCTATATATATTGTATGAAGCAAATGTCTTAATATTCATAAGGTGTAACTTAAATTCCCTCTAAAAAAAACAGATCGGACGCCAAAATGGACATGGCTTTATCAATGGATAATATTGTTATATCCAATGAAGAAGAAATTTCTATGATGAAAGCTATGCATCTTCCTTCTGGTTTATATCTTAACATGGTTTTAAGAGCTGCCATTGAACTTGACCTATTTGAGATTATAGCAAAATCTACTACTCAAAAACTATCTTCTTATGAAATTGCATCTCAAATTCCCACAAAAAACCCTAATGCCTCACTTGTTCTTGAAAGGATTCTAAGGTTTCTTGCTAGTCAATCATTTCTCACATGCAACATTACAAAGTATGATGATAATGGAAATATTCACACATCATATAGTTTGACTCCATTAAGCCAAAGTTTAATTTCAGATAAAGATGGATCATCAATTGCTCCCTTATTACTACTGAATACTAGTCCAGCAGGTGTTCATGCTTGGTAAGATTTCATGTTTTCTTATAGTACTCGTGATTTCGTTCTATGAATAGTGAAAGTAATTAATTGTAACATGTACTAAATAAGCCTCTTTTTATTTCTCATGGACTTTTTTAGATCGATACAAAAATTCATTTTTAGCGAATTGAAAATCTAATGAGAAAGGTCTAAAATTTGCACAACTATTATATAAGTTAAGCCCTTGTTTAATTTGTGATGTTAATAGGATATACAATCAAATTTTATATAACAATCTCGTTTGTCCAGATATTGTTTGTTTGGCTGATATAACAAAATATTGTTATAGAGAACATAAAATATAATACTCTATAACATAACATGAAAAGACAGTTTCAAAGGTGAAATATTATTATAAAGAGATTCGATTGATATTGTAATTTTATTTTTTGAAAGATGCAATATTAGAGGGTGAAATACCATTCAACAAGGCTCATGGAATGCATGCATTTGAATACAATGGAAAAGATAGTAGAATGAATGAGGTATTCAACAAAGCTATGCAAAACCTCACTTGCATTGAAATGAAGAGAATTGTTGAGTGTTACAATGGGTTCCAAGGAGTAAAAGAGATAATAGATGTGGGAGGTGGACTTGGAATATCATTAGCTTCTATAATATCCAAGTATCCTAATATCAAGGGTATTAATTTTGACCTACCCCATGTCATCAAAGATGCCCCTATTTATGAAGGTAACTACCAAAACCCTATATATTAATTAAATTGAATAGGGGTCATTTTCTTGTGTTAGTCCATAATACCAATTTATTTTTAAAAATTGTTATGTACATTTAATTGATACTGAAAGATGAAATTAAGCTTCTACCACTCTTGCTTACTATATTAGGCATAGAGCATGTTGGAGGAGACATGTGGAAGGGTATTCCTCAAGGGGAGCTCATCATTTTGAAGGTCAGTATTTTTGTCATATATATATATATATATATATACTAGTATAATATTATTTCTTATAGTTATTTTCTATCTTTGGATATAAAAGAATGATATATTTTTATAATTGAAAGTCAGTAATTTAACTTTAAAAATATATTGGAAATTCTATTAAAAATGTCTTCATTAGGAGTCGTTTTGCAAGTACATATGATTTAGCAATCTCTGACTTGATAATAATAATAAATGTAGGCAATACTTCATAATTGGGATGATGAAGATTGCGTGAAAATACTGAAGAATTGTTGGAGAGCTTTGCCAAAAGATGGTAAAGTTGTTGTAATTGAAAGAATACAGCCAGAATATCCAGAGACTAATCTTCTCTCTAAGCATTCATTTAGTTTTGATAGATCAATGATGATTATATTTCATGGAGGCAAAGAAAGAACAAAACAACAATTTGAAGATTTGGCTAAACAAGCTGGATTTACATCTCTCAAAGTTGTGGCTCGAGCATATTATTCTTGGGTCATGGAATTGTACAAGTATTAGTTACCTATACTTTAATTAATTTCTGCTACAATAACACTCTATCTCTTCGTTCTAATTTATGTGACATTGTTCGAATTTTAAGAATTAAACTTTTTAATTTAATCGTAAATTCAATCATATATAGATATTTAGAAACTATCTATATAAGAATAACGGTCAAAAGAGAAACCATTTAACTCTTGAAATTTGAAAGATGGCATATATCGCTTATCTGTTGAAAAGTACCATCCAGACAGTAAACCTTTAGGGCATATGACTAGTAAGGTAAATCAACCTATCGTATCGACGAGATGCAACAAGAAGAAAATTAACAGACTATGAAAAAGAATTTCTATGCCATGATGCTCATGGGCAGCTTATCTCTAATTGAATTTTCTTATCTTTCTTCTTCAAATTACGAGTTGAGATTTGGGGAGGTTAAAGCTTTGAGAGAGATGGGAGAGATATCTTTTTGCATATCTCAAGGAGCTAGTAAATCTTTAATTATAGAATAAAAAGTTGATTGGTTTATGTATTTGCTGTTCTATTTTCCAATTATGTTTGTTTGTTTGTTTGTTCGTTGCTTATGTAACATGATTTTCCTTGAATTAAATAAGGTCCTAACATTATCTTGTTTTTTTTTTTTTTTAATTTCTGTAATTAGTTTTTAGTGTTTGTTTAGTGAAAGCGTTGATTTTTCCTTTGATTCAAATTAAATATAAAAAATATATATTTAATTTATTTATTATTTATATGGATCTAGATTAGCGCACATGCTTGGTCCAAATTTAATTCCTTCAATATGCCTCACATCAAACTGATCGGTATATAAAATGAGATTTTTTACTATTACATAATAATAAATTTAATGATATAATACAATAAAATAAAATTTAACTAACAATCTAAATAAATATTATATTTAAACTAACAACATAATATAATACGATAACAACCATTCAACTAGTGTATAAGAAGTTGGTAACCAAATTCCATATTTTAATGATGGTAACCAAATTCCATAAATTTACTTTTCAAATGTTTTTTTTAATCTTTTTCCACAAGTTACTTATCAAGAAATAAAAGAAAGCAGATTATTATTATTTTTAAAAAAAAAAAAACACGTTTCTGCTATACTATTTTTGCCAAAACCCTCTAGCCTACACTAATTTTGTCAAACCCTTTAGGAATCGTTTGGTAAGGGGTAATAATTCCATAAGATAATTTTGTCTCTATTCTATATAATAAACGAATTCGTTATATAAATTATTATGATAAAAAAGAAATAATGACAATATTAACCCTCACTTTCATTTATTATGATTTGTTTATTTTTCTTTCAATGGTTGTTAAAAGAAGTGTGAAGTTACGTTTTCAGACTATCGTGATTATGTGATCATCAATGTATGTAATAGTATTGTGACTTTTAAACTAATTTTGGTAACTTTGACGCAATTATTATGTAATAATTTAAATAAATCTATGTTAAGAGCTAATTACATTATTTTCCTACTCTTTTTCAAATTACAAAAATACCTTAAAATTTATGGATTTCGGATACATCACTGGACTTCCGGCTACATCACTCGACATCCGCGAGGGGAGGAATGTATCAGAGAGGGATAGGACATCCGGATACATCACTGGACTTCCGGATACATCAGCAGACATCTGAATACATAGGTGAGGGATATATCAGAAAGGGGAGGGATGTATCCGAGAGGAGAATAAGGATGTATCAGCGAGAGGAGATTGATGTATCCAAGAGGGAATTTTTGAAATTTTTTTAAATAATAAGAAATTTTAAAGATTTAATAAAATAAGATGTGTATTAGGTAATTTTTTCTTTTTAAAAAATAATAATTATACGATCATTTGTGAAATATCAAGGAAATGACAAGATTCTAATAAAGCAAGATAAGAAACCGTAGATTGATTGATATATTTTTTTAAAAAAAAAAAAAATAGACTGTTAAAATGGGAACAAAGAAAAAGCAAAGGAAATCCTCGTAACAACTTAAATCAAAAGCACTTCTGATAAATACTTCCTCCTTTCATTTTTATTTGTTTATTTTGGACATTGCATGCTTTTAAAAAAAAAAAATTAATTTCTTTTCATTGATGATGAAAAGAAAATTACATTGTCAGTTCATTTTTAAAAATATACTTATTTATCTTAATATATTCACCTATTATTATTATTTAAATAAAAATAACAAAAAAATATTATATGATAACTTGGACTCTAAATTAATTATAGTAGTTACTTTAAGATTCTTATTTGATTGCCAAAAAAAAGAAGATTATTTCATCGCTTTCTCTTGTCCTCATTATTTTCACCTCGTTCTCCATCAATACCATTGAAGCAATTTGAGATAATCATTCGATGGTGATTATTTACTCTCTTTTTTTTCTTTTTAAAATTTAGAGTAATAATCTTATAAAAAAATTATTCATAACTTATATTAAGTCTTCTTCGCAACATGAATTTTTTTTTGGATACGTATTTTTATTGCTTTAGACTTTGTTTTTCTCTTCTTAGTTCATTCAATCAACAATACAAAAATTAATTGAAAATAAAATTTGATTCATATACTATTATATGTAATTCAATTTATTTAAATACTACTCAAAGTCGATAGTATCAAAAATATTTAAACGTTATTAAAAAAAATTAGATCTGTAAAACGTGTTTTAAAAAATAAAAATAAAAAGAAAAGCTAAAAAATCATTAATCTTTAAATGTGAAAATATAATAATTAAATTAAGAGAAATAAGTAGTTCTAAAAATGAACTGATGATGTAATTTTCTTGTCCACTATCAATTAATACTTGATAGCTAGTAGTCAATCTCTTTTAAAAAATAATAAAGTAATTAATATGAATATTTTATCTCAATATCCATATTAATAGTTATATAGATTTAGGTCTTGAAAATAATTTAAGAATAATGAACTTGTCGAAAAGTTGTATTCTTTTATTTTCATTATGACCCGGTTCTTTGATGTTTTTATCGGGCGGAACTAGAAGCCCGTGTACGTGTACGATCGAACCTTATAGGCTAATAGTATAATATTCCGCCTAACAAACACTTAAATACCTTCATTAATTCATATATTCTAACTTTAATTTTCTCTTATGCCTAACAGACACTTCATTTATTTTTTATATATGTATCTTTGTTTCAACATTCTAAAATCTAGCTACAACCAGAAAAAGTATATCTATTCTGCCTAACAAATCCTTAAATACCTTCATTAATTAAGTTGTCAAAATATGCGGCCACAGATAATTAAGAATTGGAATTAATAAAAATGAAAAAATGTCCTTTCGGTATGGCTCAGTTGGTTTGGAGGGTGGTTATCCACACGGATGATTCGGGATCGATCCCCCCTCAATACCTTCTGAGTCGAGCCTGTCGCATAGGACTTGCCTAGTGCGGTTTACATGAGTATCCCGGGGGTCCAAAAAAAAATTAGTCACTACTTTCAAACTCTCTAGCCCTATATATATTGTATGAATCAAATATCTTAATATTCATAAGCTAACTTAAATTCCCTCTTTAAAAAAAAAAAAACAGATCGAGAAGAAATGGACATGGCTTTATCAAATATGGATAATGTTGTTATATCCAATGAAGAGGAAATTTCTATGATGAAAGCTATGCACCTTCCTTCTAGTTTATTCCTTAACATGGTATTAAGAGCTGCCATTGAACTTGACTTATTTGAGATTATAGCAAAAATCTACTACTCAAAAACTATTTTCTTATGAAATTGCATCTCAAATTCCCACAAAAAACCCTAATGCCTCACTTGTTCTTGAAAGGATTTTAAGGTTTCTTGCTAGTCAATCTTTTCTCACATGTAACATTACAAAAAATGATGATGGAAATGTCCACACATCATACAATTTGACTCCATTGAGCCAAAGTTTAATCTCAAATAAAGATGGAACATCAATTGCTCCCTTTTTACTATTGTCTACTGATCCAGTTGCTGTTAATTCTTGGTAAGATTTCATGTTTTATCATATACTTGTTTCATTAGTTAAACAACTTCGACACTATCAGGTCACCTGAAAGATAACGTGACCATCCATGAATAATGAAAGTAATTATTAGTTGCCTGGAAAATAAGATAGATTACCTGCTCTAATGTTGTATAATGGGAAAGTTGTTTAGTTAATGACCCTCTTTTTATTTTTCTTAAACCTTACGGACCTTTTAAACCACTATCTAAATATTTATTTTCAACAAATTGAAAATCTTATGAAAACTGTATTTATATACGTTAAACGACAGTTTAATACTAGCTTTGTCAGCCCCAACTTCTAAAAAATATGGACGAAATCTAATTGGTAGCTTAAAATAAAAATATTTACGTAAACCAACCTACTATAACATGTTAAAATATAATGAAGGTGCTAGCGTGTTTCATTTGTGATCTTAGATTAATGTTAATTGGATATATATGTTGTGACTTTTTGTTAAGGTTTCATTTGAAAGATGCAATATTAGAGGGTGAGATACCATTCAACAAAGCTCATGGAATGCATGCATTTGAATACAATGGAAAAGATAGTAGAATGAATGAGGTATTCAACAAAGCTATGCAAAACCTCACTTGCATTGAAATGAAGAGAATTGTTGAGTGTTACAATGGGTTCCAAGGAGTAAAAGAGATAATAGACGTGGGAGGTGGACTTGGAATATCATTAGCTTCTATAATTTCCAAGTATCCTAATATCAAGGGTATTAATTTTGACCTACCCCATGTCATCAAAGATGCCCCTAATTATGAAGGTAACTATCAAAACCATATATATTATGCACGTTTTTTCCTATAGTACCAAGTATATTGATTGAATAGTGATCATATATATTCTTGTATCAGGTAATAAGATAACAATTAAGTATTTGGTTGTGTATTGGAGAAAATTTGTTAATAATCTTTGACAAGTCATGGGGCTGTCAATAGAAATGCGTAGGCCTACTTTCACACCAAATATATTGTATAATATCTTTACTAGTGTTGATGGAACATGATAGAGCATTCATATTAATTGTCTTGCTCTCTGGAAAAATTGAACTTTAAACAAAAATTTGATTCAAGCATCTATTTATCTACTTGAATCGGATATATTGAATACCAACTAAGATTTAGAATACTAATAAATTAAATCACATAATATCACCAATTATTTTTGTATAGCTTTCTTAAAAAACCAGAGATAGTAAGCGATTTATGAACTTAATAAGTTATTATTAATCAAGAATTATTTATATAGCTAGAACGATCTTCACAAATTGCTAATACTAATTTGTTAAGAATTAATCGGAGATATGGCGTCATCTAGTACTAATTTTTGCAATATAAAATATAATGATATGCATTTAATTGATATTGAAAGATGAAATTAAGCTCCAACTACTCTTGTTTGCTATATTAGGGATAGAGCATGTTGGAGGAGACATGTTTAAGCGTGTTCCTCAAGGGGAGCTAATCCTTCTCAAGGTCAGTATTCTTGTTTTATAATATAAATATATAGTACTAATACTTATTGTTATTTTCTATCTATGTGTCACTCGATCTCTTTTTATTAGTATATTTGATGGACATTTTTATTAGATGTTGAATCCTCTTAACTTCTTGTCTGTTTACTTTTTTGTATTTTGAGCCCCTTGCTCTACCACTATCTGCAAGTACGTCTAGCAATCTCTGACTTGGTAATAATAAATATTGTAGGCGATACTTCATAATTGGGATGATGAATATTGTGTGAAAATATTGAAGAATTGTTGGAGAGCATGCCAAAAGATGGTAAAGTTGTTGTAATTGAACAAATGCAGCCAGAATATCCAGAGACTAATCTTATTTCTAAGAATTCATTAGTGTTGATATGTTAATGATGACTATGCTTGATGGAGGCAAAGAAAGAACAAAGCAACAATTTGAAGATTTGGCTAAACAATCTGGATTTACTGTTTTCAAAATTGTGGCTCGAGCATATTATTGTTGGGTAATTGAATTGTACAAGTAGTATATGAAAAAATCGCAGTCAAAGAAAAACTCATGTTAATTTGACTGGTGTCACATAAATTGTGACGGAAGGAGTCTATTTCCAATTTATCTTTGGTTGTTCTGATGTTGTTTATGTAATAAATTTTCCATGAAGGTCCTAAACATTATAAAGGACTTCAATTATATTTATTTTGGAAGTGTTTTTTTTCCTTCGATAACTTTGATGCAAAAAAACTATAGTTATGTGACCATCTACGAAATTTACCCATCGAGGAAGTGACAAGATCCTCGTAAAGCAAACGCGAATAGCCTAAAAACCAAGTTCACGAGACGTAGATTGATATATTTAACAACAAAATGAAAAAGGAAAGTTAAAGCAAATGCATTCTCACAATCACAGAAATCAACATACCATAACTGTTCCCAGAAAGGTTTGCCTGGCTAGCTAACAAAGAAAAGGCTTTTTTTTTCCATTCTTCTAACGTCTTGCAGATTTCAATTCTTGTTATGAGATCGCCATTGATCAATCTTCAAGTTGACTGTTTGGTGTAGAAGCGTAGGCCAACAGCAACTCCCAAAATAATCAAAGGAACCAAGAACTGGAGGATCTTGATGATGAACTCTGTTGTTTTGTCCTGGTTGTAATGAGGCTGCTTTGGAGGAGTGTACTTTACACTTGTTGGGATCGTTGAAGAATCGATTTCTCCTACATAATACTCGTCCAACATTGCTCGAGCACTACTGCTGTGTCCGACATCCTCAAAATCATCAGTTGCATCCTTTCCTGCACACAACAACCATCACGAGCCCATGAACCAATCGAATTTGTCTAGCATCTCAGAGATGGCACAATCTGGCAGTCAGCAAAGTTCGACTGAACTTTACACACACACACACACATTGGTGCATATTTATTACTAAAAATTGAATACAAAAATACAGAGTGGGTAAAATTCAGGTACTTTAATGTGACAATGTATCAGGGTCTCATAAACTAGTGTCTGCTACAAAAATTACATAGTTTTTCGTATTGAAGTTGTCTAGTGTTTCAGAGACGGCTCATCTGGATTTCAGTGATGTTCGACTGAACTTAACACACAAACACATATTGGTGCATATGTAAGATTACAAAAAATTGAACTTAACATATAGTGTTGTTCTTCCGCGAGAAGAATATGTCCTACTATTTTACCTGTTGCAGACAATAAAACATCATCACCACCCGGGTGATCGTCCAAGAATTTTGTCACATCATACACCTATTCAAATAAAACACAACATATGGAAAAAGTTAAAGACACTTGGAAAGGGAAAACTAGGAAAAGAAAACGGAGGTAGAATTTGATACATTTGCTGCCAACTATTGAACACATTTGATACATTAACAACAAAATAAGTACATTGCCAAAAGCAAGCGCTACTAACATCACTTCCAAAACTAAACCAAAAAGGAATGGAGGCGTTGATCCAAGTCGACAGGTGATGCTAGCTACTTGATTAGCATACAAGGCCTTTTTGATTAAGAGGAATTATAAGATTTTCTTTTCCTTGGAAACCAACCTTCTAAACTAGCTATCACTGATTTTCTCGAATGTGTTTGGTGTGAAGGAAAACATTCTTTTGGAGCAAAAAGGTAAGTGGACAGTGAAGTAGAGAATGAGGAGTCAAGCATGTAAACAAAATTTGGAATCATACTGGACACACCCTACAACATATGTTGCTTTCACTCTCCAAAAATGTCACCAAGTGCATATCGGATCCTCCAAAAAGTAATGCATTTTTAGAAGGATTTGACACGGGTGCTACAACATTTAGCCGCTAAACTTAGGACTCACAAAATTTAAAAGATACAATTTTTTTCATCCACAAATATTCTATCAACAAAACAAGAAGATAATACCATACAAGAAAAGATCAGCCACACCCTATCCCACTCACCCCACACCCACCATTCACCCCTCTTTCCCAAAACCAAAAAAAGTGCAGGGGAGAAGTAGGAGAGCAGAAATAAAAATAAACCAACATGGGTTATGTTAAGGAAGTACTACACCCTTAACCACAGATATCAGATTCGAACTTGAGTATGGAGAAAATTTTGTTAGCAGCATCACCCCAAATGGGCCCGGTAGGATTTACTCCAAACTCTAATGCGGCACAAGACACCGAATGGAAAACAAAAAAACAATAAAATAATACTCCCTCCGTCCCATTTTATGTGGCACTTTTCGGATTTCGATATTCAAATAAGTATATCTTTTGACCGTAAATTTTTCATAGATCTTTTAAACATTTTGAATTATAAATTCTTGTGACTTATAATACTTTTTGCGTAGTTTACAAATATATAAATTTCATTTCAAAAAAATTGAAGATTTTATGCGCAAATTTTCAGTCAAACTTAAATTGTTTGACTCTCGAAAAACGAAAAGTGTCACATAAATTGGGACAGAGGGAGTAACAAAAATGCAACACATAAGTGATAAAGATTGAATCTTTTTTACAAATAAGTGATAAAGATCGAATCTTTAAACATATCTAACAACAAAAGGCATAAAATGCAGCTAACCCACTTAAAATAACATCCAAAGAAGAAAGCTTTAATTAGTACAAATGAAAGATAATGAGATAGAAAATTCTATACCTTGCCACTAATAATGAGCCAACAATCTTTGGCATTGTTGTGCTGGGAGACCTCAGCTAAATTGAAGACCTTACCCATTTATAGACAAATTCTATTTTGTTAGAAAACAGAAAGATTAATCAGATTTTGATTTTGTCTCTTCAAGACCCTATATAGAAAGGCTTGAAGAGGGAGTGTGTTGATTGTTGTTTGTAAATTGTACAGGTGAGTGAAATGGCAGGAAGGGGTTGTTGGGTTAATAAATAAAGAGGAAAAAACCCATAAGGGGGTTTGGTGAGATCTTGATGATGGAGGATATAGTTGGACCATCACTTGTCAAACCAAACAAGATGGGAAGTTAGGTAGATACAATACTTGTGTTTGTTTTTTTTACGAGACGGAGAATCGAACATTTACAACATGAAAGTTTAGATAATGAGAAAAGTATCGAAAATAACTTTAATTTTTGTGTGAATTAATAATTTCATTTTCAAATTATTGACATTCTTAAAAACACTTATTTATTTGACTAATTGAACTTAAATACACCCTTAATTTTGCAATATAAGTCAAATACACCTTCGGTTCTATTAAGAGTCACATGCTCTTATAAGAGTTTGAGACCACTTGTTATGTCATGTGGCAGATAGAATGTATCTAAGTTTAATTAGTCAAGTAAATGAATGTTTTTATAATTTGAGGATGAAACTAATAATTTATGCTAGGTTCAAGGATGTTTTTCAATACTTCTTCTCTTAGATAATCAATCAATTGAACTATTGTAATCCTATCATATAGTAATTAACTAGTATGTGAACTGACTTTATAACTAGCATCATAGTCTAAAAGGTATTCACAGAAGAGGAGAAAATATAAAAAGAAAGACCTACAATCAAATCAATGAGTGCTCAACAGACTTGGAAAATTTTGGTCTGGTTGTTTAGTGAGGTGCTATTTGAAGCACATAAGTTCACCTACTTGTTAACTTATTTTATTCACTTTCCACTTTTTATATTATTATATAGGACTCATAAGTCATAACAAGTCTATTCATCACAATACATACTTAATTTTGATGATCCTCCATGAAATGTAACAATACAAATTTTGTGATCCATCAGGAATTAAACTCCAACTTCTAACACAGATTCTATTTTGGAGAAACTATCTAATTACACAAACATTCCTATTATATTTATTAATTTTCTCCGTAGTTTGAAATAATAACATTTTTCATAATTTCATACCAAATTTCAAGTCAGATACACTTAGATACATATTTTTTGCTATCGAATACACTAAAATAAGAAGAGAAGCGAGAGAGATTTGTTTATGTATCCCAGATAAATGTGAATCACAGCAGATACATGTGATTCACATTTATCTGGGATACCTGATACACATGTGATATATGACAGTGGCAAGCGAGATGGGAAGGAGGCGAGGGAGACAATCGAGATTTGTCTGAGATACATACAAATTCATTTGAATACGGTACATATATCTAGACTCACAAAAGATTTGTAATATTACAAACTACTATGTATCTAATTAGCTTGTAAACTAGTGAAATTTATGTGTTTATCCATTCAGTTTCGCAAAATAATCCTATTTGTGTAAATCTTCCCCCTGCATACCCCAGGCCCAAATACTATGGGCTGTAAGGAACCATCAATCTTATACTAAGAAACTCTATTGTGTGCTTCTGGGCTTCCGGCCCATTCCAAATGGCTGCACCGCCCACCACCAACTACCAACAACCACCCCATCCCACCACCGCCATCACCTCTGCCACCGCCCACCACATAAATCCACCACCCCACTATCCAAAAAACCTAATTTTTTCAACACCCAAAACTTCAAAAGCACAATATCTTCACAATTCCTCAAACACCATTATCCATGGCTACCCCTTCATCTCCCCCACCCCTCCTCCTTCCTCCCCCTGAATCAAATCAACCCCAAATCTCCCCAAACCCCCCAATCCCATCACCGCAGAAGAAAACTCAACCTATCCCATGGACCCATCAAGAAACTTTCAATTTAATTCAAGCTTATCAGGAGAAATGGTACTCTCTCAAAAAGGGTCAGCTCAAAGCTAGCCAATGGGAAGAAGTCGCCATTACAGTCGCAGCTCGTTGCGGCTTCGATGAGCCGTCGAAATCCGCCACCCAATGCCGTCACAAGATCGAGAAGCTCCGGAAACGTTATCGGGCCGAGAGACTCAAACCCTACCCGAATTCCTGGCAGTATTTTGATCTGATGGACCGTATGGAACGTGGGCCTTTACCGATTGCTGCTCATCCTGTTGCAATGGTGAAATGCCAGAATTCGAATTCTACGTCTGATCAGAGGTATTATGATACTGATAGTGATGAAGTTGATGTTAGTTTTATGGATTTGAGGAAAAATAAGTGCAAAAGTATTAATCATATTGTTCGTGGTGAAATGGGTATGATGGGTGTTAATGTTGTTGCTGATAATAGAAATGTGAATAGGATGGTGAAAGATCGAAACTTTGACGTTATGAGGGGGATGAGGAATTCAATGAATGAGAAAAGAAAAGGGTATTTCGAGAATGTAGGTATTAATAACGATGATGATGATGATGATGATGTTGAGGAAGAGGTGGATGAAGAGGAAGACGACGAGGATGGAGAAGGAAGCGTTGGAGGGAGTGAATTAGCTGCAGAGATAAGGGGATTTGCCGAGAGGTTTATGATAATGGAGAGTAAGAAGATTGAGATGATGAAGGAGACAGAGAGGTTTAGGATGGAAATGGAGAAAAGGAGAATGGACATGATTCTTGAAACACAGAGGAATCTAATTGATACTATCAATAGTGTCGTTGGATCGCATAAGAAAGTGAAGGTTGCTCACGAATTTTGAACTCGTTGGCAACATTTCTTGGTATGGAAAGAAGTGGTTGATGCTAAAAGAACACGAGGTTTCATCAAGTTTACGCCTTTTTTTAATTTGTTTCCAAGAAAATTGCTTCGATTTTCAAGTGTTAAGCATAGTGGGATGTTCTTATTTATGGGGCATTTTCATTCTTCTAACATTTGTTTCTTAATTATTGTTAGGAATAATTAGCATTTCTGTCACTTGTCTTAGTAGAAATGTAAATTTATTCTGTGCTGGATTTGAGCTAACCAAACAAATTCAGAGTACTCTTGGTTGGTTGTTCAACATCAACAATGCAATAAGATAGATCCTTTTTTCAGTTGTTAACTTATGGCTTCTTTCTTCCTTATTTTCTAATGATTCATGCTTTTCAATTGGCATCTGCTGTGAAAACTATATACTTGTTTGTATGATCCCACAACCATGATCAAGCTGTAAGTGAAATGTATTTTGTATATATTTTGTAAAAGTTTGGTTATTGGTACCCTCCTGTGTTGTTAGTGCTTATGTTTTCATAAATGATGTGTTTTTGTTTTCCTTGAGCCGAGGGTCTATCGGAAACAGCCTCTGGGTATGTTGTTGTTGGTTGTTGGTACCCTATATCAATATGATTGAATTGTGGTCACTTCTATTTACAATCCAGATGCCATAACTTTACAGGAAGGGATTTGATAGTATAGTAGAACTGTTGCAGGTTATGAGACATTCATTGTTGTTCTTACTGTCAAATCTGCAGGCACTCATTTTCATTTCCTTGATATGGTATAGGTGGTTTCTTTATCTGCCGTTTTGCGTGCTGCTTTCTTGGGAGGCATATTAGTACCTCTTCTTTAACATCTTTGGGTATCGCTTAGATTATGTTCAACGTTTAAAGACTATGCCAAAAACGAAGAATCGTGCGACCTGGTCAAGGTTTAGCAGAATGAGGCATACACCAGATTTTAATGAGTTGGAATGTCATAATTAGGATTTCACACCATATCCCAATATGTTAAAAAGGCTAGACACCACCTGCATTTGCATTAGTGCACCCTCAGGAAAAAATAAATTGTAAAAAGGCATTGCTTTTACATTTGAAGGCTTTATAAGTTTACGAAACCATATGAAGTTATATATACTAATAAAAAGGCTTGTTTGATGCATTTAGATTCTTCTATTACAAGATTTAGGATCATGAAAAATACAATTATCTTAAAGGACATCAACTTTATTGGCCATGATATTAGTTGTTTAAACTTTAAAGGTCTCAGATTTACTATTAGCAAGAATGACATTTTTTTTGGCTCTGGCTCTGTCATACTTGAGTCACAACAAGCGATTCCAAGTAGACCATCTTCGTAACAATTAAAAAGAACATCTCAAAATAGACCAAGATCCAATATCAAGTACTTTTGAGTGTGTTCTTCCAAAGGAGCTGTATGTACGCATGATAAGATCTCATTTCAAGATTTTCAAAACGCTAATAAGAACAATTTACAAGAATTGCACAAGCTTGAGGGCGGGGAGGGCAGTCATGAATGATGACTGTATTGACAAATATTGAGTATACACATGCCTCTAATATTTACAAGACTTTCCACAGCCTTTGGCTATAAAAATGATAACTACCCCCATTGAATATAAAAAGGGCTATAATACATGGGATGACTACAGGGACAAAATCAAATAGGCCCTCCCTTGGTGAGCAGGTGAAAAGGGGGTTTAAGAAAAATGAGAGGTAATTGAGGGGGGGGGCGGGGCTAAGAGGAGAGAGATCTTGTACACCTACCTCTACATCTGTTCCTACCTTACTGAGGCTCTAGGGCAACAAATACTATACAAAACACAAAATTTGAGCTGATCATCCTCATACGCTCCCAAAATCTTGAAGTTCACCTTCTCATCCCAATGTAATTCCCTCAGGCACAACGAGCTTTGTCTGAAAAACAAAATGAGCAAGTATCAACAACTTATACTAATATTATGACATGCTGAAAATATAACTAATCAAGAGCCTAAATTATCTCAACCAAGAATATTAAATCAAAATCTTGTAGAAGTATGTCACTAATTTAAACTTGTCTTACTGGGATCTAATAGCAGGTGTATTATAGCAGTTGACGTTAATTTTATTTCTTTTTACCTGTACGCTGTTGTTTCAAAGGCATGCTGAAGGAATGACAAGATGCGAAGGAGTAACCCTTGATGTTTTGTGTGTACCTCAATCCAGTCTAGATTCACTGGGTCTAGCTAACAAACCTCTATTCCCTGCTTGCAGAACCTGAGCCTGATCTGGATGTTGCAACAGCGGCCGCTGCTGTTGTTGCTGGTGTGACTGGGGCTGGGTCACTAGCGAGGGAGGATGCAACTCCGAAGACTTTTGCTTC
>JAJONR010008046.1:0-32112 GCA_029582245.1 Solanum etuberosum
ACAAATTTAGCATCATATATATTGCTTATTTCTAAGGTATAGAATGAATAATGTCAAATACTTGGTGCGTGCAGATAAAGTTATGCCTTTAAATATTATGAATTACCAAATATAAGGAGAAATTATAAATCATAAAATACCATACACAAAAAAATAAAATATTACAAATATATTGATGTAGAATAAAATTTAATTTCAACAAACTCATTTTCTTGAAACTTGTTATAAGATTACAGGAACTCACTCCCATATTTGACCTCAATTATATATCCTTGACTAAATTTTTATTGTTGCAACAGTGAATAGCTTCCAAAAAGTTTGGCAGTCAAATACTATTTAAATAACTATCAAAGGAAAATTGACTTAAAAAAAATAAAATATTATTTTCTAATATAATTGAGGATCTAATAATCTGAAAAATAAAAAACACATGAACCATAGAAAATGTGGATAGGTCTGGAATATACTCCCTCTGTCCCTAATTACTTATCCATATTTTTTTTTTTAGTTGTCCCTAATTACTTGTCAATTTTGATAATCAAGAAAGAACAATTTTTTTTACCTGTTATACCCTCAATTAATTATTTTGAAAAATGTTGAACTTCTTGAAAATCTTAAGTTTTTAATTCATCCACTTCATAATTAATAGGGGTAAAATAGTAAAGTCACTATGTCAATTATTATTTTTTTAATAGGTGTATCAATTCAAAAGTGGATAAATAATTACGGACAGAGGGAGTATATAGCAAGAGGAGACATACGTTTTTTACTTATGAAATTCTTCTTTAATAGACAAATAAATAAAATAGATAAGATGAATATAAACATTTCAAATTTTATTTTTCCAACCTTTGAGATTCTCAGTAAACGTAATTAATTGGTTGTATGCGGTCACTTCCCATTAATTGATTATTTGTCATTTATTAGATGATAAATTTATTATGGGTAAGGCTAAATGACCAGAAATTTAAAAAGTCTATGATATCTTTTTTATTTTAAAATAAATTGATCCTTTTTTCTATTTTTTAATTAAAAGGTATTAAAGTTAAAAAGGTAAAAATGTTTTAAAAGGTAAAATAACATAGGTAAAATACCATTCCAACCAAATTCTGACCAAATTTTCTGGCCAAAAGGATTTTTCCATTTATTATTTGGTACAAAAATATTATAGAATCAGTATTTAGATTAGGGGTAGTAATGTTGATTAATTTTAATGTGCATTTTTGTACTTATTTTATTTTAAACTTATGTATTCCTACTTTTAATATTAGTAAAGTATTATTATTATTATTATTATTATTATTATTATTATTATTATTATTATTATTATTATTATTATTATTATTATTATTATTATTATTATATGAGCAAATTTTGACTTAACACCTTTCCACTTTTAGTATTTATTATAGTATGATATGATTACTATTTAGTATTTTATTAATTAAATATTTTTTATTATAACATTTTATTAGTTTTAGGGGTAAAATGGTAATCCAACTTTGTAGTTTGGAGCTTCCCACTTTTAATATTAATATAATGATATGATATATGATGATATGATTTACCGTTCAAAATATGTACATATTAAATATTTTTTGATGACATGGCATTATAAATGTAATACAATTTTAAGAACGCGTGTGAAGGCAAAAAAATCTTTTTGCGGACTAATAAAAAATGGACGTATCATTTTCGAACATAATTTTTTTTTTAAAATCCTAGTTGTCTTCTCCAATTCATCTTCCCCAATTGAACTTTTCAATTCAAAATTACCTAGAACCCTCATTGACCAAATTCCTTTGCCGCCATCCCTCGGCACACCCCTTTCTCATATAATCCTTCGGTCATTATTTCTTTCTAACATCATTCCGCTATTATCAATATAATCATCGTTGTTATCTTCATCGGAAAAGCATTAAATAAATAAATAACTAGTCAAAAAATAAAAAACCAAAAGAGTTTACTGATAAATATTTTCATTTGTCGTAGAGAGAATTTCATCAAAAATAAAAATCAAATTAAGTCAAAAACAATTCCGATGAAACTCCATTTTTTCCACAAAACTAATACAAATCTGAAATTGATATTTGAAAAAGAGAGTGAAATTGGGATAAATGGCAACTACAATGTTGAATCAGAATAAAGGAGAGAGAGTAGGTCTGTGGTGGAGAAAATATTCTTATATGATTAAGAATGGAAAGGAAAAAAGGTGGAGTGAGGATGGTTATCGAAGTGTGTGTGGGGTTTTAGTCGTCGGTCGTTGTGTGTGTGTTTAGGAAAAGAAAAAAAATAGGGAAGGATGAACGTCGCGGGTGGGTGGGGTGTTCTGGCAAAAAAGAAAAAGGGGGAAGAAAGGTTTTTTTTTTGGCTGATAACGTAGTTTTAATTTTATTTTATTTTCTAAAATTTTTTAATTGTTATTATGGGTCAATGCGACATGTCTTTTTTTGATTAGTTACTATGTCACGTCAGTCGCGAGAGTATCACATACAATCTCTATTTTTAGTTGACTGTCAAGAAATGTTCGATGGGTATTTTTTTTACTAATAAAAGTGTTCAATTGGAACAAGCTTAAGATAAGATGTCCAAGTGAAATATGCGGACAACTTTAAGGGGTCGCAGATGACTTAAGCCTAATTTTTCTGATAGTATCCTACATGATATTACTTACATAGGATACCTAGCATCCATGTATAATATTTCTTCCAATCAACTACCAAATGACTCCTTAAAATATATACTTCTCTTGTTACAAATATAGTAAAACTCAAATATTGTGTAATAATATATATATATATATATATATATATATATATATATATATGGTAATCATCAATAATATCTTGCACATATCCCTCCATTTACCACAATATTCATATTAATCTGTATATCTATATATGAGGAATATAGATAATGTGATGTGACACCTCTTTATAACATCCGTTCATATTTTTTTTTTATTTTTTTTGACCATTTTCCCTTTATTTAATCATTGATCTTGTTTTTAATATCTCAAAAAGTCTTTACATTCAATTACTTCACTTTTCACCTCTTATTATATTATATTTGTCGAACTCCTTCAATTTTTGTTAAAATAGTTTGTTTGTTACCACATTGAAGTTCCTCCCAACTGAAGTCATGTGCACAGATATAACCTGCAAGTCAGTGTTTAATCCCTTCACATAGAGGTGAATCCTCTCTTCTTCGGTGCTCATACACTGAGTAGCATATCGAAACAACACATGAAATTTGGCCTTATAGGCTGCAATTGACATATTACACTGCTCAAGGGCCAGAAATTCATCCTTCTTTCTATCTCTCAGAGTGCGGATCACATACTTCTTCAAAAACAAGACATGAAACTAGGTCCAAGTCAACGGAGGCATGGCCGATAAGCGACACTCCACATAAACCCTCCACCACTGCTTGACAAACTAATGGAGGATTAGATGGAAACTTATGGGAATATCGGTAGAATAATGACCCCTAATGCCTTCACAAGCAATCCACAAACAAAACCCACCAATTTACACTGATATCCTCTAAAACAAAGTGAGCTCTCAAGGTCTTTTAATGAGAATTTTGTGTTTGAGAATGACTGAAAAACGCTGGAAAGAGATATATATAATGCCAGGGTCCTTCTCCAAGAACGTAGGACCTAGTCCGCAAACGTGGAACTTGGTCCGTGAATGCCGAGAACAACATGCTTCTTTTCCGCGAATGCAAGAATTGGTCAGCGAACAAGGCGGGTCAACCTTGACCAACCTCTGCGAATGCGTGACCTAGTCCATTAACGCAAAGCACAAATCGAGATGCACCAGCAAGGACTACATAAACTGAATTTTAAAAGTTGAAAATACTCCAACGAAGCACTCGGGATTCGTTCAGAATTCCGTGCACGCAAATGAATTATACTACCCCGACCAAATTAGACATTCGAGACTCAATAGAGATGTCGAAACTTTCGATGGAGGTCATCTTGAGAAAGAGTGGGTCTCACACCCAAGCTCTATTTTAGCCATAAACCATAATATTTCTCAGAATGAGTCCAGAGATCTCGGGACTCAAATCAAGAGTCCTTCTAGAACAAACTAAATGTGTTGGAGCTGACAGAACTGACAAAATTGCGTTCTGAGCCATCTACTTGAATTTTTGATTGAAATCAACCGTTCAAACTTCAGAAGTTTCAAAATAGGAAAACTTGCATAAAAACCAAACAAACAACCCGATAAACGAACTATCAGTCTTAAAAAGTCATAAATGACTTGGATCCACTACAAGAAAACTCTAAACTAAAAAAATATTAGAAAATGGTAGAAATGACCTGGAGGATCATTACAACATTCACTACTAAAAATATTTTTGTCCTCGAAAGTCAAGGAGTAGAAGAAGCCTAAAGGCTCGAAAGATGAAGGTATTGGGTCCACATGCTTCGCTAGACTTACAAACACCCTCTCGAATTGAGCAACTCCATCCTAAAACTCAGGCTAACATAATACTCTCAAATTCACTTCTTTCTCTCCAAAACTCAAAACAAACCACCAACTCCTTCCTTTGATGACGACTTCCATCCATCCAACCAAACCGAACTCAATAGAATGCACCAGACTCATCAGAGATATATTAATACCATACATATACCACAAAACTACGCAAACACAAGACAAAGAAAGATGAAAACTAGCTCAGAAACTAGATTGTCTACCAGATGCTCTAAGCCCAACATCTCCTATCTATCAGGAGCATCCTATCTACTAAACCTCTCCAGCATCATCTGAATCCTTCCCACATAACCACGCTAAAACAAACCTCAAAAGAATAACATACCACCTGATCTTGGGCATATTTATATGCCTAGAAGCAAAATAACACTCATACTTTAGCTAAGTTTGAGAACAAATTCTCATTTTATTGATAATGTTTGAGTCATATTATTGCATTATGATTAATCGATATGATTAGTGAATGTAGGTTGGGAAACAAAAGAAACAGGCACAAAAGCTGATGTACGTGAAGTGAAGCTGGGCCCGAGCACAAAAGCACGAAAGATGAAGTAGCAAAAGATCAAAAAAAAGTTCAAAATGAGAAGACCCTAGATTTGTGCCCTCTCCACATCGCAAAGAGGGAATTATTTATTCCCACATTGATGATGTTGAGACAGAGGACTACGTATCCTCTCCGCGTCGCGGAGTGGAGGTGTTCAAGAAAGTCTGAATACGCAAGCACATGCGCGTTGCAGATCTAAAGCCTAGTTTTCAAGACAGCAAGCGAGCATACTTTTGTTCGCTTCTTCTCTGTCGACGTTTACCAAACTATAAATAAACTTTGATTTTATTATTTTCATTATTTTTTTCTAGCTTTTGGAGAACGATGAATTGGATAACTCTATTGTAGGGTTCATTCGTACTTTTTACTTCTATCGATTTCTCTTATGAATATGTAATACTTGAAGATTGAGAATCACATTATGAGTAGTTAAATTCTCTTATTGTAGGGTTTTGGCTACAGGGTGATTGTCTATTATTGAATTTTATGGATTGAAGTTGGTTATCGCATAAATCACTCTTTTGTTCTTGAGTTGGTATTTCATGTTTGGCCACCATTGAAATAAACTTATTGTCCGAATTGAACTCGGGAGAGGGATAAGATGATAGAACGTGGGACAAAAGGAGCATGATCTTCTCTATAAATTAGGGTTGATTTGTATCTCGAATAGGGATATACCTAGAGACTGTGCTTGGTTTCTAAACAGGATGAAAACTTAATGCTCCGCAATTGGTTCAGTCTATCCCCACTCAACGGTAGTTAGGCTGCCAATTGCAGTAGGCGATTAGAGATCGGAAGACCATAATCATATATTTAACCCTATAAATCAATGCTTTGATAACCAATTGAAGTCTATAAAAGGATGTAGTATGCATGAAAACAAAGTAGGCCGCAACCCTGGAATTTCCTAAGTCATTGTTTTAACTCCAACTCCAAATTGAATCATATTATCTAGCTTAGTTGACTTTGAATAATTGATAAAATAGAATCATTCATCAACATTTCTGGAAACACTTGCTTTGAATTACAGTTATTGGAAAAATCCAACATACTCTAATCTTAAGGCTCTGTGGGTACGACATTCGGCTCTTAAAAAGGGCTACTTTATTACTTGCACGACCACGTACACTTGTGTGTGCGTTTGGATGCGACACCCCCTTGAACATCGAAGAGTAGCAAAGGCCTATATAAGAAACCCAGCCCAAGGCTGTAACACCTCGAATTTGAGAAAATAGAAAAAATGCAGCTTTCCAGGACCTGGTACCAAAACCACGAAAGCCACCGATGGTCCGCGGTCTAACACACGGTCTGTAGGTGGGGTCCATCGTTGGGGTCCAAGATTTAGTGATCTCTGATCCCACCCACGGCCGATCAGTACGGTCTGTGGTTGGACCTACGGACCATAGGTCTGGCCATAGGTGAGGGTCAATAGCCAATTAGAGGAAAATGGTTATTGGGTCAACTTCAAATGGTCATATCTTTTAGCACAAAATGAATTAGGTGGCCCATGACCTATCAAATTAAAGATAATTGAATCCTCTTTCCAACGCCACCGTGTTTTCTAAAATCCAAGCTCAGAGTAAAAAGTTATGCTCATTTTAGTGAAGCCCTATCTGGCAGAGCATGAACGACGACCCCAGTCGACGGCCGGTAGTCCAAACGACGGTCCGTCAGTCCCACCGTGGATGGCCTTCATTAGCTTTTAAGTTAGGGTCATTTTGGTCTTTTTCCTATGCATTGGGACACTTAAACTACTTCGTTTGATGCCTAAACTATGTCGTTTTACTCAGTCTAAGCCTAATAACCTAGTCAGACATACCAAGAACCCTCATTCTCCAAAAAATCATCCAAATTAGAACGAAAACGAGAGAAAAAGGCGCTAGTTTCTTTCAAGAACAAGCAACAATGTTTTTTTAGTTTCAGCCCCGAAATCCAAAGTATTTCTCCATAGATTTTGTCACCATGTATGTGAGATTTCACTAGTGGGTTATTTTCATCCACTAGGTCCCTAGAATTCAGTCAGTTCCTTTATTCTACATAGCTTGTTTAGACCTAGGGTTTGTAAAATCTTGGGAATTTGGTGTGATTTCAGCTGCTATAGAATCCACAGTCTAAATAACATGTTTTCTTGGAAACTTTGCATAATTCCTTGTATAAAACTCAGAACCCTAGTTTGTGTGATTTCTATTAGTTCATGAATTATACTTGCTAGGTCAGTTAAACAGAAATTCATGCTCTAGATTTCAAATGTCACATTCTCAGTATATAAATATTGCATTCTCAGTTAGCATGTCAGTATTTTGAGCTATTCAGTATTTAGTGCATTTTAGCTTCATATGTATTCAGTTGGTAGTAGACTTAGCACCGAGTTGGACTAGGGTTCAGCGTACCCTCATAGTCCCAAAACTACGTGCCCGCATAGGATTATAAGTCCCTTCTGTTGGGCATCATTATTACTGATCACGCCACAATCATGCATTTATACCCCTGGCAAGGTATATTGGGTCCTCTCGATGAGGCATATATATCGGACTCCACATTTAGCTCACGTGGTTTATGTCGGTTAATAGTAGCTCCCACAGTCAGACTCTTAGTGCATTGATAAAGGCTTCATCAGATCCAGTATCTCTCCATGGGGTGCTCCAGTGTTGTTTGTGAAAAATAAAGACGGTTCTCTTAGGATGTGCATTGACTATCGTCAGTTGAACAAAGTCACAATCAAGAATAAGTATCATATCCTTAGGATTAATGACTTGTTTGACCAACTTCAGGGTGCTAGCTGCTTTTCTAAGATAGACCTCGATTCCGGCTATCATCAACTCAGATTCAGAGATAGTGACATCCCGAAAACAGCCTTCAGAACACGGTATGGTCATTATGAATTTGTAATTATGTCTTTTGGACTAACAAATGCTCTTGCAACTTTCATGGACTTAATGAACAGGGTGTTCAAATAGTATTTGGACTTGTTCATCATCGTCATTATTGATGATATCCTCATTTATTCTCGGAGTGAGGAGGAGCATGCGACTTATCTGAGATTGTCCTGCAGACTCTCAAAGATCGCCAGTTATTTTCTAAGTTCAGTAAATGTGAATTCTGGTTACAATCAATCACTTTTCTTAGTCATGTGGTATCCAGTGAAGGGATACAAGTGGATTATCAGAAAATTGAGGTGGTACAACATTGGCCCAGACCCACTTCTCCAACATATATCAAAAGTTTCTTGGGTTTGGCCGGTTATTACCGGAGATTTGTTGAATGATTTTCATCCATAGCTTCTACATTGAACAAGTTGACTCAGAAGAAGGTCAAATTTTAGTGGTCAGATGAGTATGAGAAAAGCTTCTCAGAACTGAAGACTAGGTTGACTACAACTCCTGTCTTGACTCTATCAGATGGTTCACACGTTTATGTGATTTATTGTGATGCATCAGGGGTCGGCCTAGGTTGTGTGTTGATGCAGTGAGGTAAGGTCATAACTTATGCTTATAGACAACTTAAGATCCACGAGAAGAATCACCCGACTCATGACCTCGAGCTTGCAATTGTAGTTTTTGCCCTAAAGATTTGGAGACACTACTTGTATGGTGTTCATGTTGATGTGTTCACAGACCATAAGAACCTCCAATATGTGTTCACCCAGAAATAGTTGAATCTTCGCCAAAGGAGATGGCTTGAATTTCTCAAAGACTATGACATGAATGTGCTCTATCATCCGGATAAGGCCAATGTAGTGGTTGACGCCCTCAGCAGACTATCCATGGGTAGTGTAGCACATGTTGAGGACGGGAAGAAAGAATTAGCCAAAGATGTTCACCGGCTTACTCGCTTAGGAGTTTGCCTTACAGACACATCAGATGGTGGTGTGATAGTTCAGAATGGATCAGAATCTTCATTGGTAGCGGAGGTTAAGGAAAAACAGGACAATGATCCTATATTACTTCAGTTGAAAGGTGTAGTTCATTAGTAGAAAGTTGAGGTTTTCTCCCAAGAGGGAGATGGTGTGCTTCGTTATCAGGGTCGCTTATGTGTTCCTAATGTGGATGAGTTGAGGTAGCAGATCCTTACAGAAGTTCATAACTCCAAGTACTCCATTCATCCAGGTGCCACTAAGATGTACCGTGATCTACGGAAAGTCCTTTTGGTGGAACGGCATGAAGAGGGACATAGCAGACTTTGTGGCTAAGTGTCCTAACTGTCAACAGGTGAAGGTAAAACATCAGAAACCAGGAGGTATGACTCAAGAGATTAACATTCCTACCTGGAAGTGGGAAGTGATAAACATGGATTTCATTACGGGTTTACCTCATACTCGCAGACATCATGACTCCATTCGGGTGATAGTGGACAGAGTCACTAAGTCCGTTCACTTCTTGGCTGTCAAGACTACAGATTCAGCGGAGGACTACGCCAAACTCTACATCAATGAGATAGTCAGGTTATATGGGATTCCCTTGTCTATCATCTCAGATAGAGGTCCTTAGTTTACCTCTCATTTCTGGAAATCGTTTCAGAAAGGTCTTGGTACTCAGGTAAATCTCAGTACAACATTTCATCCACAGACGGATGGTCAGGCAGAGCGTACCATTCAGACCTTAGAGGACATGTTGAGAGCATGCATGATCGATTTCAAGGGTAGTTGGGATGATCACCTACCTCTCATAGAGTTCGCCTATAGTAACAACTTTCATTCCAGTATTCAGATGGCCCCTTATGAGGCACTATATGGGCGTAGATGCATGTCTACGGTTGGTTGGTTCGAAGTAGGTGAAGCAACCTTGATTGGGCCAGATTCGGTTCATGAGGCTATGGAAAAAGTCCAGCTCATCAGAGATAGACTAAAGACAGCTCAGAGTCGTCAGAAGTCCTATGCAGATGTGAGGAGAAGGGACTTAGAGTTTGAAATCGATGATTGGGTTTTTCTGAAAGTGTCACCTATGAAATGGGTGATCAGATTTGGGAAGAAAGGGAAGCTCAGTCCCAGATATGTAGGTCCTTAGAAAATCCTGAAAAGAGTTGGTAATGTGGCTTATGAGTTAGAGTTGCCCGCAAAACTAGCAGCGGTTCATCCAGTCTTTCACATTTCCTTGTTGAAGAAATGTGTGGGTGATTCGGCATCGATAGTACCATTAGAGAGTGTGGTTGTGAAGGATAGTCTCACTTATGAAGAGGTGCCAGTTGAAATACTCGACCGTCAGGTTCGTAGGTTGAGAAATAAGGAAGTCGCTGCAGTAAAGGTTTTGTGGAGGAGTCAGTCCGTAGAGGGAGCTACTTGGAAAGCAGAAGCAACCATGATGGCCAAGTATCCTCACATCTTTCCTTCCGATTCCGTTTCAGCTTGAGGTAATAGTTCCTCTCTAATCTCTCAATTACTCTTGTGTAATTCAGTCTCAGTATCTTGTTCCCTCAGTTATTCTTGCATTTCAGCATATTTACATGTTCTTGGAACTCAGTTCAGTTAGATATCAGTTTCTAGTACTTAGTGGTAGGGATTACAGCTCCATCCCTCCATACTCAACTTGTTTACACTTCGTTCGAGGATGAATGTTCCCAAGGGGGAGATATTGTAACACCTCGAATTCGAGAAAATAAAAAAAATGCAACTTTCCAGGACATGGTGCCAAAACCACAGAAGCCACTGACAGTCCGTGGTCTGACAAACGGTCTGTAGGTGGGGTCCAGGATTTAGGAATCTCTGATCCCACCCACGGCCAACCAGTATGGTCCGTGGTAGGACCTATAGACCATAGGTCTGGCCGTAGGTGAGGGTCAACAACCAATTAGAGGAAAATGGTTGTTGGATCAACTTCAAACGGTCATATCTTTTAGCAGAAAATGAATTAGGTGACCCATGACCTATCAAATTAAAGATAATTGAATCTTCTTTCCAACTCCACCGAGTTTGCTAAAATCCAAGCTCGGAGTAAAATGTTATGCTCGTTTTAGTGAAGCTCCGCCGGGCAAAGCATGAACGACAACCCCAGTCGACGGCCGGTAGTCCAAACGACGGTCCATCAGTCCTACCGTGGATGACCTTCGTTAGCTTTTAAGTCAGGGTCATTTTAGTCTTTTTTCTATGCATTGGGGCACTTAAACTACATCGTTTGATGCCTAAACTACGTCGTTTTACTCAGTCTAAGCCTAATAACCTAGTCAGACATACCCAGAACCCTCATTCTCCAAAAATCATCCAAATTAGAATGAAAAGGAGAGAAAGAGGCGTCAGTTTCTTTTAAGAACAAGCAGCAGTGTTCTTCAAGTTTCAACCCCGAAATCCAAAGGATTTCTCCATAGATTTCATCACCAGGTATGTGAGATTTCACTAGTGGGTTCCTTTCATCCACTAGGTCCCTAGAATTAAGTCAGTTCCTTGATTCTACAAAGCTTGTTTAGACCTAGGGTTTGTAAAATATTGGGAATTTATTGTGATTTTAGCTGCAATAGAATCTATAGTCTAAATAACATTTTTTCTTGAAAACTTTGCATAATTCCTTGTATAAAATTCAGAACCCTAATTTGTGTGATTTTTATTAGTTCATGTATTATTCTTTCTAGGTCAGTTAAACAGAAAATCATGCTCCAGATTTCAAATGTCACATTCTCAGTATATAAATGTTGCATTTTCAGTTAGCATGTCAGTATTTTGAGCTATTCAGTATTTAGTGCATTTTAGCTTCATATGTATTCAATTGGGAGTAGACTTAGCACCGAGTTGGATTAGGGTTCAACGTACCCTTATAGTCCCAGAACTACGTACCCGCATAGGATTATAAGTCCCCTCTGTTGGGCATCAATATTAGTGATCATGCCACAATCATGCCTTTATACCCTGGCAATGTATATTGGGTCCTCTCGATGTGGCGTATACATCGGACTCCACGTTTAGCTCACGTGGTTTATGTCGGTTAATAGTAGCTCCCACAGTCAAACTCTTAGTGCATTGACAAGGTTTTCAGCATTTATATCAGTATACACTTCAGCATGTTATCTTCATGATTAGTACTTGGTCATTGCATTCAGTCCAGTTCTTTTCGTATATTACTTCAGTACATATACATATCCTTGTTCAGATTATATCATTGCTCAGTTATGCATTGTTCAGCTTATATATATTCGTTCAGCTTAGTATCTATATCCTACATGCTCAGTACATTCCGACGCATACTCTGCGCTACATCGTTTCATGATGTAGGTTCAGGTACTCAACATTCAGATCACGCATAGATTGATTCTTGGTCCGCATTCAACAGCTTCACTGGTGAGTCCTCATATTTCGAGGACAATAGACATGCTTTCATTTTAGTCTTTACGTTCAGTTTTTAGTTTTGTTAGAGTTAGCTGGGAGCATGTCCTAGCAACTCAACTCAATTAGATGCTTTTCAGACATAGTAGTAGATTCAGCTTGAGTAGTTAAGTGGTCCTTTTAGTTACCACTAAACTCCTGTTATGTTTTATTATGATTATTCAGACCAGTTGGACTTGTTCCTCTTCAGATATTTATTGATTTTTATTTCCGCTTAGTTTATGTTTTACTTAGCTATTTTCAGTATATTCATGATATGCCATATTCAGGGTTAGCTTGGGGTCACTCATGATCCTAGGTCCCGTGTTACGTCAAGGGGGTAGCCTCGGGGCGTGACAAAGGCAAAGCCCAACTCGAGTACTAATGACTCCTGAAACACACAACCTATCTTTGAAATGTAACCTCTCAAAACTGAACAAGCAACTCCACGGGACGATCAATCTATGGGTGAAAACCACACTAAACCCAACTCCAATGTCGTTGTTCCACCCAAGAACTTCTAGAAATTGGCTTGCATTCATATGCATCGCCAATATATATATGCCATTTAACTTAGCCCCATTTCACATTTATGCCCTCAAATTTGGGTGTGCATAAGTAGATACTTAAAATTGTATAAAATTGAACAAATAGACACATATGTCCTACGTAACATCCTACATGGAAATTTGTATCCTACATGGTGTCTTATGTCACATAGGACTCATGTGTCTACTTGTTCAATTTTATATAAGTGTAAGTGTCTGCTTGTGCACACCTAAAGTTAGAGGACATAAATGTAAAATGAGGCCAATTTAAAGGGCACATTTATGTATTATGTCTAAGAATATCTCACATTTGTATTTGGCATAATACATAAACGTGCCCTTTAACTTGGCCTCAAGTGACATTTATGCCCTTTAATTTTGGGTATGCACAAGTAGACACTTAAACTTGTATTAGATTGAATAAATAAACACATTTATCTTACATGGTATCTTAGGTGGCAATCTGTGTCTTATGTGGCGTCCTATGTATATTATGTCACGTAAGACGCGTTGTCTACTTGTTTAATTTTGTATAAGTTTAAGGTCCTACTTGTGCACACTCAAAATTGGAGGACATAAATGTCAACTCAAGCCAAGTTAATGAGCATATTTATGTATTATGCTTTGTAATATTATAATTGTTATTAAAATATATTATAAAGACATAATACATAAACGTGCACTTTAACTTAGGCTCATCTTTCATCTATGCCCTTCAATTTTGGGTATGCACAAGTAGGCACTAAAATATTTATAGAGTTGAGCAAGTAGACACATGTGTCCTACTTGACATCTTATGTGGCAATTCGCCTCCTATGGAGGATCCTATATGGCGTCCTGCCACATAGGAGTGTGTGTATACTTGTTCAACTTTATACAAGTCTAAATGCCTACTTGCGTACACCCAAAGTTGAAGGATATAGATATCAAGTGATACCAAATTAAATGGTATATTTATTCATTAAGCCATATTTTTATTACTCTTTAAACTAGAAAAAATTTGATATAAATACATTTCTATCACAATTTTAATATATTAACACTTAAACTAATTTTACTAGTACTTGAATGTTTGAAGTCTAGGTTAATACTCTGTGACATGATTAATAAAAGAAATACATATAAACAACATATGTAATATATTTTGAAATTAGTAGATTATACATATTATAAGCATATAACAATGCATGTGGTGAATATATAATTAGAGAAAATGTATAAATTTTCCCTTGAACTTGTACGGAAATGTCAATTACACGCTTAAACTATCATATCGATCTATTACACGCATTTACTACTTAAAAGTGAATCAATTTCCACCCCAAAAGATGATATGACAAAAGAATTAAAAGAAAAGAAAAAAAAAATGTGTAATTGAATAAAAAAGAAGAAGAAAAAGAAGAATATAGTCCATTCTCCGTGGACGACCCTCCAACTTCTTATTTTTCTTCATGTCATTCATCCTTTCTTCTCTTTCCTTTATATTATCAAAATCACTTTATTTTCTTTTATGAATTGACTTCTTATTTTTCACCTTCTCTTCATTAAGCTTGAACAAAATTTGTAATTGTGATAATCTTTGTAATGGATTTGATAATGGGTGATAAAATTAGTGATGGTATGACTTTTAATTTTAATAATATTTAGGAATGGAACTTGTACGATTTTGATGGTGAATGCAGAAATTTGTGGTCAAGATTGTGATGAATTTCAATAATGATAATGGTGGTGATATGATTTCGATTGTGAATCTAGTTAAATTTATTATGATTGTTGTTTGCAATTTTTTATGGTGGCAATGATTGCGGAAAAAATCCGGTGGTGAATTTGACTGTGGGCGGTAAAATCTATAGTGATAGAAATGTGAATTTGGTGATAATGACAACAATAATGGTGGTTTAATGGTGGGTCTGATGGTGTACATGAGAAGAAGAAGCAATTGGCGTAACATGAATTTTCTTTTAAAAAATCCTGACATAATTGTTGATGTGGCAGTGACATGGTGATGATGTGGCGCGAGTGTGAAACACTTCTCATCATGTGACTGGTTACATGTGCGTCAAGGTGAAAATTAATTCACAGTTTTTGTAAAAAAAAATTACTTTTAAGTAATTCAGATGTGCAATAATTTAAACGAGTAACTGATTTATCGTGACAAGCTTACGAGAGATTTATGTCTTTCCCCATATAAATAATACATTTTAAATATAATAGTATGTCAAGTGATTGACAAAATTTGAGAATGTTTTAGATTCAAACGCAATACCCATTTTACTATATTGTATCATACTTGTATTAGTATTGTATCATGTATTGTTTTAGTTATGGAAATATCAGATACAAGTCATATACAGTTTTAATACACTTATGAAACAACGATGATACAACTCTAATACTAATCATGATACAATTTTGAAACTTCATCTTCTTCATGTTTTAGTCTAATATTTCTCCTAAAATCAACTCTAACATTAACCTATCTCCCTCAACAATGATATATGAACTCGAAAGTATATTCTAAATTGTTTGCAAGAACAACCAATCCAAACTCATCCCAAATTCAAATCTTCAAATATTTATATCTTCAAATCTAGTGAAATCTCGAAAATGAAATTCCTTGAATCAATTTCTTATTCGAAAGCTATTCTTTTTTCCTCAATAACTTTGCCTTCTCCGTATTACTTTTCTTCGTTGATCTGAAAAGAAATCCGGGAATTACTAATAAAGTGGAAAAACATACTTGACCCACAACAAAATCCTGATGATATAGTAAAACATTTATAAGTCTAACATTAAGGGACCCTTATTCTCTAATTTTAGCTATTAAATGTAAACCTATGTTATACACTGGAAAAAAAAATACCCCAAAAAGGAAAATAATAAGTCTTAACAAAGTATATAGAGGTAAAAATTCCATGAAGAAAACAATAAAATGTTGGGCCTGAGGAGGGCATTCTCTTAACTAGTAAATCTATAGAAGTGGTAATTTTCCCCAATACAATTCCACATTTGACATTGAAAATCATTCTAGCATATTCTCAAGAAACATCTGTGGTTCACCATGTGCAAAAATAAAATATCCAAATTGTTTTTGACAAATGCTTAAAAATAAAATTGAACAAATTAAGTAGCTCACTAGTGAATAACAGGATAACCATGGTTTGCTCTGCAGTTCTAACAATCTCAAGTGCGAAATCGAGCTGAAGAAACTCTCCTTCCCACTCAGTAGGCGTGAAAATGTAGCTGCCTACCTCATTCTTGAAAGATGGCTAATATTTACTGAAAAACGTTCTGAATCATTGCTTTTACATGTGTTGTTCATGTTCAGGATTTTGTTTGGAACATATAAACATGTTTTTACTCTGCCAATGATCGAGTAAAATAATGGAGATATGCTCTCTTAAGGTTTTGGATCAATTTCACTGTTGTCTTCCATTTCTAAGCCAAGTTCACCCCCAGAGATCATATTCATGAATCTTCTCGTAGCTTGGCTAACAGCACGAGAAGTCTTCTTTGCTGCTCCAGTTACAACTGGCTGCAAAGATATGACTGGAAGATCTGCTCTCTCCTGAATCATTGCTAATTACACATTCGAACAGAAAGTAAGCAGTCTTAAATTAGGAAGAAGTCACATGATCTGCCTATATGGAAGGAATATATGAGAGAGAGCATACACATTGTTTGCTGGTGAGCACGAGACCCAATTTGTCTGATTCCAGCTTCTGCTGCTTGCACAGCTCGAGCAGATTTGTTGACACCATCAGCTATCTCTTGACTGAGTATCACATACAATAACAACATTACTCTCGGCAACATATATTGTGTCGTAGCTTAAACATAACTGAAAATCAATGGGCAAAGGGTGTGGCTTAAAGAAAAATTATGGAACTGACAGTGGACATAAGTTCATACATTTGCCTCAGACCTAGGCCACCTTATTAGAAAGCTTCACGTGAATCACATCCTATTACCTCACCAAAGAGTCCAATTTTATTACGTTTTTTCCACAATAAGAATGGCCTAAAGCTTCTGAAATAATGTTTCCCAGGTTTCTCGAGATTGACTGGTTAGCTTTTTTGATATTTAAAACAGTAATTCCACCGGGCACCTGCTACATCCTATTTTAGATTGTTTCGGTTGGAATTGTTTTTGAATTTGACAATGTGTCTTCTTAATTCCCATTTTCTCATGAGCTCTCGGTTGTTGTTTAACATTTCTTTACATTGAAGTTCTTTTTTCCTATTTCCTTTTCTTATTAACAGGAAAACTCCAGGGATTTCTCTCAACAAATAGCATGTTAGAAACCTAATGTCCAAGAAACTACCACAAATGTTCTATTTTCCTATTAATTTCTTCTCAAGTTTCACATTCCGTAACCCTCTTGAGAAAACTGCCACTTCTCAACCCCAGCTTTTATAAAACTTTGTAATCTCCAACCTTCGCACATTGAATCAATAGAATACCCATCCTCATACAGTACAAGTGATACTATATTTGTTCTCTCCTTCCCATAGTTACAAAAAATAATTTGTGCCTAAAAGCATTACCAAAGCAGGAAATCACGTCCAATTGTGCCTACCACAGATTAGGAGAGGTGGTCAAATCTAAGGGCAATATCGCAAAACCATTCAGCGATGATATCAGTGAGTTGCAAGAAACTCTTAGTTAGCCACTCTACCCAGTTAGGTGGAGAGTAAGCTGGAATTAGCCTTGATCCAATCTGCTCTACCTGTATCTCACTGATGTTGGATTCATAAGAGATTCTGAATCCATAGGACACTTCACATTCTTTTGATATTGAAGACCAAGTTAAGTAGAGCACACAAGAGCAACCAAAGCAGAAGGCTGTCAGAGAAATAAAATATAATCGGCTACTCACTCTTCTTAATTCTACTACTGAATAAAGACGGTAGAAAAAAAGTTCATCCAGTGTACTTCAAGTTAAATTCTTTAGAGATTTCATACCTTACTCTCCAAACTGTCCCAAGGAAATATCAAGAAGATAATACCATTACTATAGCTGAACAATTCTTCCCTGAGATGGATTTGAATCTTTATCATGTCGTAAACAAACAACAATAACATACCCAATGAAATCCCACAAGTGGGGTCCGTGGAGGGTAGTGTGTATGCAGACCCTACCCCTGCCTTGTGAGATAGAGAGGTTGTTTCCAATAGACCCTCGGCTTAAGTAAAAACATTACAAAACAGTTTGAAAAGGAAAACAACGAGAGAGAAGAAGTCAAGACAAAATGCTAAAGAAAGCATGACAAAGCATACTAAAAAGGACCAGCCACTACAACAATAATACAATAATCGAAGTGCAAGAAACATCAAATAGACACAGGGATGGAATAACGAGAAACTCTCAAAATACTACGACTACTAGCAATAAGCAAGACAACTCTCAACTACCTAACTAACCATCTACCCTAATATATGTCCTCCATAACCTCCTATCTAAGGTCATAAACATTTATCATGCCGTAAACAACTGCACTAATTTGCATTTATTAGAGGATATGTTTCCATCGTACATGATTCCGAGAACAGACTATAAGCAGAAAGCGAGGATTAAAAGTTATCAAAAATCAGGAAATGTGACAGAGATATGAAATAAAACTTGTTTGCAGGAAGTGAAATCTATGGAGAGCGGGATCAGCAGTGACACACAAGTAGTGCAAGGACAAAAAATGAACAAGGTTATCTGGGTTAGCTATTTACCATAATGCAAAAGATATAGAATGTGGTAAGTGTAAACCCAGAGAAAGTAATTGTTCCTTAGCATCTTGCCAAGTATGGGTCTGTAACGACCCTTCCCGCTCGTTATGACTATGCCAATGATGAAAGAAATCGGGCAAGAAAACTTGTCGGGTAATGACTTAACAATTCTAGGTTAGGCTAGTCTTAATGGAATCTGATCAAGGTGAGGTCTAGGGTCATCCGGGAATAGGTGGGGTGAAATGTCTAGGCTTGGTTTATATTTTCTAGTAGCCAAGACATTAAGGAACCCATGGAGCTTTATGGAATCGAATTCAAGTGAGTAAGACTCCCGGAATCGAACTTGACGTGAAGGGGATAGTTCGGAACGTCAAGAAAAGAAGGTATGTTGTGACAAATGGACTTTTTAGGGGCATCCGAGTCTCTGAAGTTCATGCTGCTATAGCGGGAGTGTGCAGACGCTATAGCGGGCTGATAGCCGCTATAGCAGGCTGGGATAGCGGGCTGGGCCGCTAGAGGGGAAAAGTCAAGTTTTTGGGCAGAAAAGTCCCAAAACCAATCATTATTTGGTTATTTCGTTTAGGGGAACTACAGAGGCAAGTTAAGGTGTTTTTCACCTATTTTCCATCTTTCTTCTCGATAAAGGTAAGATTTCTCACTCCCTTAACTTGTAATTCGATCCTTGATCCTTAGAATCTAGAGTATTACTCTTGGGGGAACTCGAATTAATGGTGGGAAAAACCCTGGTTTGGGTAGAATGATAAATAATATGTCTTGGGGTTAGGATTTGAGTATAATTGGGTATTGTTAGGCCACTATTGTTTGATTATTGTATTTTTATTATTGTTTAGACCAAGAACAAGACAAGACATTGAAAAGGGGGAAAGCTCGGATTCTATAGAGTTTCCAAGAGGCTTGATTCGAGGTAGTGATAGTTGTATATTTTCCAATTTATGTATGTATGCATGTCTACTGCTTTATAGTATCACTTGTGCAATGCATGTTGGGGAAAACATATGAAATGACATCATGTTGATAATCTCATGCAATAATCTCATGCAATGAACCTGTTTACTTAACTAGTGGTTTCTAGTGTTATTGTTCATTATGACTGTGATTGTGCATGATTGTCTGTAATTGTTGGTTGTCTCGAGTACCACGCTGGTATAGGAATACTAACGGTTGGTTCGGTTACTACGCTTGGTATGAATACTAACTCTGGTTGGTTCGGGTACCGCGTTGGTACACTAACGGTTTGTGTGTGGGTTCCTTGAGAGAACCGGGTATGTGTATTTGTGGTTCCATATGAGGACCGGGTTCTTGTTTATTGTGATCATGTGGGACATGCTCCAAGTATTGGTGACACAGGATATTGTGATTGGGGGTTGTGATGGTGATTGTTGTTATATGTGTTGGCTGTTTTTACTATGTTGTGGTTATTTGTTTACATTCATAGTTTGGAATTGGCCATGTGATCCTACCAGTACATTGTGGTTGTGTACTGACACTGCACCTGTTCTTTTCTTGTTGAGTACAAGCCAGCGGCTAATATGAGACCTCAATTAAGGGGCGCTTGACTTCGAATCCAAGGGTGAGTTGCTCTTCCAGGCTGTCATGGGTTCCTCTACATCTTCTTGTCCATCTTTTCTGCAAAGACATTAGACTATTAGTTATGTTTTTTTATAAGTTTTGGGTGTTGCATCCCCATCCTTGACTATTTAGAATTTTGTTACTACGACTTTCAGTTCTAGGGATTTATTTCCGCAATTATTGTGACTTCTGATTGAGTTGATGGGAACTCAATTCTTACGTTATTTTAAATTGTTTTCCTTCTATTTGTATTATGACTTGGCTTTAGAATGGTGTTTCGAGTTAAGTTTTTGGGTTGATAGTTGGTTCTCCCACAGAAAGGTTAGTGTAGGTGCCACTCACAACGGTCTTGGGTCGTGACAGGGCCTATGGGGAGGCAAATTCGAAAGGACGTTCAACTGGCCTAAGGTACAATTGTTCGTAGGTAAAAATTACCTAAGAGGTTTTTTTTAGGCAGTGCTGCTTTTGAGTTTTTTTTTGACAATTGTGGTGTCCGGGCCACCACGGGATGCCTACCACCTCCACCAGCAACAAGTTCCAGCTACTTTTGAGTTCTTGTAGAAGCAAATTTGTTTATTTCCCAAATTCTGATGAAACATTGATACCTTTCTAGTTTCTACCCCGTTCCATAGGTATACTTCCACAATAAGCACGGCAATTTATATTCCAACCATTATTATACGACTACATAACTTAAATAATCTGGATAACTCCAACATGTATTGCAGAATATCATGTTATTTTTCTTGAAGCTCTTAAAAATATGGTGCACCAGATTATATTGCAAAACCAGCAACATGACATCTAAACAACAAACTAACCAAATATTTCTTTTGATTTCTCAGACTAATAACCATCACATTGAGAGTCTCTGCCTACGAGATTTGCTCAATGAATTACATTTCTTGAGTCATCACAACATTAAGGCTCTCTCAAAATAAACGAAGAATAAGCTTTTGAATCATAAACCATAGTAAGTATATCATTAAGTTGAAGTAACTTAGTCCTTGAGATATCTAGGAATCATTATTCCCTTCGAAATACCAATACTATCTTGCTTCCAGATATTTCATATCTTCAAAGAACTTCAGTGAGTTTATCCTAAGAGAAACTGGTCAGTCCCTTTCGAGTGAGAAAATTTGTTACCTTAAATCACTCAATTCCAGTGTAAGGTCACTGATTTCCATCCCAGACAGCCTGATAGCAGCCATTGTACTAGGAAGCTCCTCTCGAGCAGTATCTGCCAACTTAGACAAAGATATTGCTGCTCTACGCATCGCCTACAGAAAAAGATCAAATGAGTTGAACTGAGGTGTTTCGAAACTATTGGCTCCACATTCACACAGTAATCAGCATTTTTCTCACAATTCATAACTTATAGGCCATTATGTTAATTATTTGTGTTACATTTCAAGTATCCATTTCCGTAAAAGGCATGTGTAAAAAATGAGACCAAGTTCTATGAGTACTCCACTTATCCTTTGAATAAGAAGAGCAGATCTTTAAGACAATTATTTTTGTATCAAGCACAAATGCACCACACGCACCACGAAAAGAATGTCTTCCATCTCACTAGGTCATATCCTTTAGATTGTTATGAAGAAACTTTATTCTTCTGCCTTTGTGTAAGAACAGGACTACTCATAAATTAATTGATGTAGACCACATTATATGTGTATACATCCGTTATGATTTTTTTACAAAAATTAGAAAATAAATAAATAGTATATTCCAACAAATTAAATAACTATAGGATCTTATGATGACACTTTTGGAGCTTGTATTGCACACTGTTATCTCTCAAGGTCTCTGAACCTTCGAAAGACTATTCACAACTAAACGTATGCAAGTAAAAGAAGAACAAAGCTAAACTATTTCTTTGTTTTAAGATGTACGGGGATGGGAAAGGCTTCTAACATAGGTCAAAAATGTCCCTTACATATTGAAAATGGTTTAAATATTTGCCCTCCTTCCCCCTATTGGACCATAATTGCCGTTAATGTTAGTTTCGAGTTAAAAATGCCCCCCCTTCCACTCTTGGACCCCAATTTCCCTTTACGGTTTAAGGCGTCATTCCTTCTAATGAAATTATGAGATGACATATGTAGGACTTCAATTAAATAGGTAGTACTGATTTATTAAAGCCCCACATATGACATCTCATAACTCCATTAAAAGTAGGGCCATTTTTAGCGCAAAATTTAACGTTAAGGGCAAATGGGATCTAATAGGCAGAAGGAGGGTCATTTCTAACCTGAAAATTAATGTTAAGGGAATTATAGTTCACTAGGTTGAAGGAGGGAAAATATAAACCATTTTCAATACACTAGGAGCATTTTGACCCTTTTTCGTTTAAAATATAACAATTCACCTCAGGGCTTGGTATCTCTGTATTCAATGGAGCCAAGACTCTCAGCATAAACTAACTACTAAACGAACTTGTCAAGCTTCAATGACACTGTCATCTCAGAAAATTATTTGTTCGCTCCAGTCAAAAGGAAACAAAACTAAGACCTTCTGAAGTAAACATAGGGAAGGTTGCACATAACTTTTTATATTGCATCCAATTATAACATTTATACAATATATCATGGAAAGTCATTCTCACCATACACTCAAACAGAATCCCTCAATCATATACCCAGTAGCACAAAAACATGGCTTTCTACCGCAAAGCACACGCTTAGTTTCTATTTATTAGCATAGATACCGGGCGTATGAAGTTTCACTCAAAAGTTTAAACATACAAACGCCATACACAAAAACAGTTGCAAACACCCTTGCAATATGATCTCAATAAAAGGGAAGAAAATTAAGAATGCTTAAACCAAAGTACTAAGAAATTGCCAACCAAGTGATCAAGAGAACTCACAAACAGTGTTGGTACAGTTGCAACTACCAGACTTGTGAAAGCCACCGACGTCTGCATAACAAAGAAAATCTCATAAAACTTATTTACCCTTTAAAAATGCAATCTCAAAGACTGACAATTTCTCAACCAAAAAAATGCACTCAATGTTTAAATGGCAAATATTAACGAAAGAAAAGAACATAGAGAATTTAATTAAAAGTACCGTGCAAGCAATGAAGGCCAAGAGAAAGAAAGCTTGGTCACTTAAGCTTAATTTGGGAGGGAAACTCGGTAGAATTTTAGGGCTTCCGACTTCAACATTGAGCGATTCCATAACCTGAGGCGACGAAATTTCTCCATCTACAGTTTGATTATAGGTTTCCGTTCCGGCACCGGCAGAATCAACTGCAGATGATGATTTAGACGAACAAATTGTCAGGGAGAAGCTAGAGATTTTGTAGCCGGAGTTGAATCTGAAGGAAGAGGGAAATTTCACGCCGAACGTCGCCGTTTTAGCATGGGGATTGCCGGAGATGAGTGTGACGGTGGTCGGAGAAGAACGGGAATATGCAGTAATGAGACCGAGCTTCATGGCCTGTATTTCAAAGCTTTGGGACTAACGGTGAAATCTACTCTTAATAGTAATGTATATAGTGTAGTACTCCAAAAAAATTTATTACAATTAGGAAACAAAGTGATGATTAAGCTTCATTAATAATTTTTGAAAGATTTTATATGCAATTTTATCAAATAAATACCATGGTTTTATTAATGTATTATTATTAATTATTATACTCCTATATGTTTTTTCTATATTTATTGTATCATTTCTAATTCAAATTTATAGACACTTTTCTTGTCTTTGTTTTATCGATGCAAACAATAGTAGGTCTTTTGGTTAAGAATTAAGTTATGTAGCAATTAAAAATTTAGGTATCAGTAATGCAAAATTGTATATAGAAAAATTCTGAACTTCTTCTTCTACACAATTAAATATTTTTGTACTTTGCTTCTATTGAGTGGCTCATTGACATCATTGTTTTTATATCAATATACTGGTGAATAACGTCGTTCTATCATGAGAGAATCTATTCCTTTAAAACTCGGGTACTAGAGGGGAATAATTTCCTTAAAGGGACAATGTGAATTCAGTGGGCTCCATTTTTCCTTTCGGTTTCATTCGATTGTTACAGATCCTGATATGTTTTTTTACCGTCATTAATTTATGCTTATGTTATTAATTATTGTTTTTGAGTACATATTTTAAACTTTGTTGTTTATGCTTATGTTTATGATCATTATGTTGAAGTAAATATATGTTAATCAAGAGTTTGATGTAATCATTAGACTATTGGTGTCATGTAGATTAGAATTCTTAAACTTGTGAAATGAATGACTTTGATCTTTATAGAGTTTTCAGTGGCTAAAAGATCCATGGGATGTCCAAGAAGGGACTTTTGAGTGTTCAAAAGTTGTGGTGGTTCCACACTACCTTGGAGTTATAGTTATTCAACTTTCTATCTTCTCGAGGTATTCAATCGATTAGTGACATAAAAAAAAGGAATGTAGTGGGATGGTAAGTATTGTACTCAACCTTAATCAAAAGTTTGGGTTCAAATTTCGGATTGGAGTCAATGAATTACCCCTCAAAGTAGGATGAATCCATATTAATCAAATCTTAAATAAATAATTATCTTCTTATAAACATTAGATTAAAAATCGCAAAAAAATTAAAGTTTTAACCATATTGATCGAAACATAAATAACAAAATATGCCTTTTAGCTATCAAAGTAGTGCCATCGATTGCGAATGATTTTGAATAAGGGACTTACCAAGACATCATTTAATCCAAATTATTTGAGCGACATACGCTATTTCATTGAACACCAAGAGATCTGTTTTTATATTTTAATTAACTTATCAAGTACACAACTAATTACATAAGATGTATAACATTTAGATTCTGTATGTAGAGGCCTTGAATAGGAGAAAAACTCTCACAATTGATGAATAAAATGTTTGTACAACTTTTTAAAAATACAAATATAGATAATGAAACAATTACATCTCTTTTCTAAAGAATTTGGTGATGAAGAACTAGAGTAAAATGAAGAATTAATAACAAAATGCATAAACAATTAGAATCAAATCTTTTTGGTTTTAAGATTTAAAAAATATTTCAGTTCATCTTTGGATAAAATATTCTTGACAATTTATCGTAGGGCTTTGCCCACTCGAAAACACTTATATTATCAAATGTTCAGAAGTAGATTATTGACGTAGTTCACAACCGAGCGAAGCGCGGACAATTTACCTAGTATATATATAAAAGAGAATCCTAGGCCCGCCTACGTAGCGCCACCACAAATCAGGATTCCCTTTTAATTTATTTATTTCCAAAACTAGCCTTCCCCTTTCATGAAAAGTTGTGACTTTTATGAAGAGTTGCGACTTTTATGAAACGTTGTGACTTTTATGAAGAGTTGCGACTTTTATGAAAAGTTTTGACTTTTATGAAAGGTCGTGACCTTTCCGAAGGGTTGCGACTTTTCCAAAGAGTTGTGACCTTTCCGATAAGGCATAATAAACATTTGTTCACACTATCCTTTGTTGTCTATAAATAGAGGGATTTCCTCTCATTTAAAAACAATGAAAATTCTGAACTTCTTCTTCTTATTCTTCTTCTTCTTCTTCTGCACAATTAAATATTCGTGTACTTTGCTCCTGTTGAGTGACTCACTACACCATTGTTTTTGTATCAATACACTGGTGAATAGAATCGTTCTATACTGAGAGGATCTAATCCTTTAAACCTCGGGTACTAGAGCAGAATAATTTCTTTAAGGGGACACTGTGCATTCAGTGGGCTCGATTCTTTCTTTTTTGTTTCATTCTATTGTTACAGATCCTGGTATGTTTTTTTACCGTCATTAATTTATGCTTGTGTTATTAATTGTTGTTTTTGAGTACATGTTTTAAACTTTGTTGTTTATGTTTCTGCAAAGTTATTGTTATAAGTATCTGTTAGTACATATTAAATAACACACGTTAATTGAGTATTCACACAAGTTTTATCTACTGAAATTGTTGAAGGTACAATAAAAAAATTCATTAAAGATCTATACTACCATCTCTTGAAGACAAAATTCAAATTTGGTATGCCATTATAAGGACATAAAGACCTTAAAAACTTTATCGCACCTTGATGTACAAAGTGAACCAGGAAAAGAAGACAATAATTAATAAACTTTTGACATGGGTTCAAGGATGTGCCGGATGACCTATAGAGGAATATGACTAGACTGAAGCCTATTTTAATCTCAAACACATAGACAACTACACAATAAATTAATTGCTCATATTCAATATGAAGTATGGACAGATTCTCAAGTTTCCTGCAAGTTGTAAATACTTTTCTTGAAGTAATAGATATGTTTCTCGACACTGCGATTGGAATAGAAGTGTAGTTTCAAATTGAACTTCATCACTCTCGTATGTTGATTTTTAAAAATCACCCAAACAAACTGAATCGTTTTGTGTAATATTTTTTCCTTTCAAGTATATATAATAAGTTGATTGTTGTCCAATATGATACATTCTCCCTTTAATTTTTCATTTTAATAATTACAAGGTAGGGCTGAACTTTCTACATGTTAGAATTAGAATATTTGTTCACTTTTTCAGCCTTTTAAAATTTATTCATCCCTTCACCAACGATTATTTATTTATTAGAAAATTTAATATCTCCGGTTGATGTTCATTTGATTCCCCAAAAATATCAAATGACACTTTCTGGAAGCAAAAGAATAAATTATAAAATCAAATTGAAGATGATTGATTGAAGGATAAATGATAAGATGTTATAATTATCATCTGCCTTTACATTATTAATGTTTGTTACTATGTAATATTGTATGTAAGATAATATAGTGTTTAATTTTAATAACTGATAGGTTTTAAGTATTATTTTATAAATTTCGTGATATTAAATTCTGACTGATAGGTTTTAAGTATTATTTTATAAATTTCGTGATATTAAATTTCCGCGCGAGGCGCAGGTAATTTTACTAGTTTAAACAAACAAAAGGAAGTATTAATCCAAACAACTATAGTATCATAACTTAAAAATAAACTTATATTATTTGAACGAAATAACTAATATCATTATATAACCAGTCCAATAAAATAATGTCTTCAAATAATTTCCACTCGTCATATTGATAAGCAAACTTTTCTAACATAAGACTGCATGACCTGTAATAATAAAATAAATGTATCAAAAGATGAAATATAATGGAAAAACCATCACGAGTTAGGAGTTATATCATATATCAGAACCATATGAAAATTGGAAAAAATCTCAAAGATCCAAAAGTCATTTGGATCACCTATGGAGATTCTAATACCAAGTTCTTTCAAGTCTTTGTGAAAGCAAGGCAATCAACATCAGTAGTGAGCTTAGAGACATGTTAACAGACCCACTACAGATACAATAAGAATTTTTGAAGTTCTTCAAAGGCATTCTGGGAACTGGGATATTTAGAAGTGAACTTGGAGACATGTTAACAGATCTACTATAGATACATTAGGAATTTCATAATGTACAAATCAAAGCTTGGAGACATGTTAACAAGTCCACTATATATATAATAGAAATTTAAGAAGTTTTTGATAAGGATAAACTGTAAAACAGTGACATAAGTGCCCAAAGTTCCCAATCCTACTTATGTCAAAGAGTTTAGACACATTGCATGTTGTACTATTATTTACAAACTGATAGCTAAGGTGCTTCTGTACTGGAATACTTGGTGGGTTCCTCACAATCAGCTTTTATAGTCTTAAACCTATCTAGTTAAATATAACTCTCTCTTAGAAATTGTTAAAAAATAACCATGTGTTAGTAAAATCTTTTAACCTATTCCTACATGATTTATTTATTATAATGGTCAGAAATGTCACTTTCATTTATTCAAGCAAAGGTTGGTGTCGAAATTGTTTAGGTTGCATAGGGTCAGGAGCAATGTCAAGAGACTATGGAAACTTAGAGGATCTCTTTTCTTTTTTTGTGGGGAAGACCAAAAGAGGGGTTTGCCTTGATTTTGAAGGGAGAAGCCAAGAAAGAGGTGGATAGGGAGAAAGCTGATGGGCCATTAACTTTCTATTCAATTTGATGAGTTGCAACAGTTTTTTTCAGACAAGTAACGGAGTTGCAACAACTTGAAGCAATTAGCACTCCAAGAAGTGGCAATGGTCACATCTGGTGAGATTAGAGATATAAAAAACTAAAAGCCTATAGGCTAGCAAACGGAGTAACCAAGGTTAAGTTCTTGGCATGGGGAGGCAGGTGCATGGCGACCTTATTTTGGGAGATAATCTCTACTAGAGAAGGAATTGAATGTGAATTGGTACTTTTTATATGTGCAACTAGATCGGAAGTATCCTAAGAGTTTGTTATATCTTGCTTTTTCCAATCAAGGGTTTTGCTTTTCCAATTGCAACGTATGGAAGGAATAACTAATTGCTAAAAATTCTTACAACTCTCTACTTCACATCATTATATGTGGTATGAGATAGAGCAAAATTTCAAGGGATAAGAGTAGATACCCATGCTCTAAGGCTTCCTCCTTTTAACTATGAATGATGCTCTTCTCTACTATTGTTCAACATTTGAGAGTCCATAGTAATGAGACCTAAGAAATTAAAAAAGTGAGTGTGTGCAATTATAGAAGGGAGGAGCATTAATCTTGACAATGTGATTATAGTCACACTTCCCATCGCAACTGATTGGGATCACTAGAGACATTATTTGGAGAAGCAGAAAAAAATAACTAGACAATAATAAGAAATTCAAAAAATACTAACCATCTCCGAAAAGTGAAGCATGATTTAACTACATGCACCAAGTACTTATGTCAAAGGTTAAATCTATGTATTCTTAAACCATGTTCTGCATCTTACTTGATTCTTTGTACCAATCAGAATTAACACATCTTGCCCACAATGCGACAATGCTAATGAATTGATAACGCTCAATGATACCTCACAAATAAGGTATAGGTGGTCATGTACAAAAACAATTTCCAACTTTATATGAGTCGGGGTCAAACCAGAAGGATTGAAAGAAAAAATTACGTTATATTCGATGTTTAACCCAAAGCTAACTAGCACATGTAATCCAAAACAAGAATATATAAATTTGGGGAGGCGGGGATTTGGGAAAACGAGATTTTATTCAAATACGAGTATCACTATCACAAGATCAACACAAATGAGTTTCACCAAGTTTGAATGACTAGGGGTGTTGCAATTGATGGAGTTTCAATCCAATAGGCATTGATTAATCAATTCCAAGTCAGTCAATACATGGATAACAATTTATATAATACTATATACAACATTCTCTCAAACTATCAAATATGTATATATTGGGTTCTTCCAAATCCCAAGACCATGCAAACAAAACACCAAACATTGCTTGAGTGAGTTAGACTATCTCTTGCTCTACCCTTAAACGAGAAATCAATCAGATTAGACTATTTCTAATCCAATGGAAAATTTCTCATGTCCTCACTAATGAAGTCTTACCCAACTTCATTTTTCTTTCTCAAGTCAAAATAGTTTTACAGGAGTCAACCAATGTTTGCAACGATCGATTTTTAGATTAAAACTTCAAGACAATAATAGATCCATGTATAATAACTGATTCTAGAACAATCCCCAATTTTTTATATTTTATTTTCAAAAATAAATAGTGCAATTAGGGATTTTTATGATAAGAGAGTGATATAATGGTATATATGGATTCTCATGTTTACCCATTTTGTCCATATTTGTATGAGCTTAAATAGGTTGAAGTCCATATTTACCCATTTAAGAAAATATGAGTGATCCATATAATTTAATATGAAAAAAAATGGTTCCATTCACTTATATGAGTTGAAATTGCCACCCCTAGTCTACACCCACATCATGCACACACACCCCTAACTAAATATTTAGCTACTAATAATTAGAGAAATAAAGGATATACCAATAAAGGAATTCTCTATTCTATTCATCACTAGCAACCAATTTTAGACCCATGTTTGGAGAAGTACAAGTTTGAGTTTTCTTCTTCAACAAGCAAGATTTTCTACAATGTCTATTTGCTATTCTCTACTACAATAATGGTTCTCGCTAGAATATCTCCATTTGGAAAGAAGGTAATAATACATTATTACAGATATCCCAATTATGTCCTTGAAACCTTCCAAAGGAAATATTTTTCAATATTAAGTACAAAGTTACCCCTGTACGTGTGTATCTCACTTGTTTTGCACCGTCAGAACACGTATGCAAAATTATCCAGCGCTGCTTCTGACAACACTTCTAGTTGAACCTGCACTTACACCGGTGGAATGTTGAAGCATAAATAAAGTGCCTGTGCTTCAGAAAATTTCTTCCCTTTTGGCCGGTGTTGAGCCAGCGAAACGCCTCTTCATTCCTGTTGGACGCCGGTTCCTCGCCGGTGTGTTCAGTGAATTTTGATTCCAAATTATTCAATCTTCACTTTTCAAAAAATGTCCGCATATAAGAAAATGCTTAAAATCTCCTCCATTAACATTAAAACATAACAATAATTCATGAAAAAAGGTTTAATAAGTTGGTAAAATGTCAACTCATCAAACCCCCGAACTTGAACTATTGCTTATCCTTAAGCAAAACATTCACAAAGCATAGGATTTATGCTCAACCACACATGATAGGGCCACACACAATAGAATATGCATCACTACACACTATGATTCAAAGACATAAAAAACAAAATAGATTAGGCTTTTGGGATCTTTCAATGAAAAGTAGACTACGGGCATGTAGAGGCTGAGTTTTTGAATCCAAGTGTATCTGATCATTCACCAATTGTTATTCAAGTGAGCACAAGACCTCCTTATCGACTAAAACCCTTTAGATTATTCAAAACAATCGTGGAGCACCCTGAGTTTGAAGGGATTTTGACAACTGAGTGGAATAAAAGATACCTTGGTACTAGAATGAGGCAATTATGGAGTAAACTTAAAGCATTAAAAATAGGACTAAAGGACCTCAATACTTATTTGGCTTCTTACAGCCAGAAGCTACAAACAACTAGACAAAGTTTGGAAATAGTACAAAGTCAAAAGACAACCCAACCTCTCAATAGTGTGTTAATAGAGCAAGACTCAGTCCTTTTAAATGATATCGGAAAATGGAGTTTAGTGGAGGAGAAGGTTCGCAAACAAAAATCTAGAATTAATTGGATTAACAGTGGAGATGCAAATACCAAGATTTTCCATGCTCAAATGAAGATTAGAAGTAGTAAGAACATCATTACATCTGTTTATACATCTAATGGGACTAAACTGCAGGACCCTAAGCTAGTGGAGGAAGAGTTTATTTCAAGCTTCACTAAATTGATGGAAATAGCTGTGGTGGATTTGCCATGCCCAAATAGATGTTATAAGGAATGGCCCTTGCTTATCATACCAACAAAGATGCTTGCTTATAATTCTGATCAGTGATCAGGAGATTGTGACAACAATGGAAGGGATGGCCGTAGATAAGACACCAGGTATTGATGAATTCACCGTGGAATTCGTTACTAAGCATTGGACCACTATTAAAGAAGATCTATTATGTGCTGTCAGAGAATTTTTTACTACTGGGAAGCTGTTGAAAGAGGTTAGCCTTCCTATCATTACCGTTGTGCCTAATAAAGCTACCCCTACCAAGTATTAGACTACAAAACTATTGCTTGTTGCTCTACTATATACAAGATCATCACAAAGATCTTGACCAACAAAATCAAGCCTGTTATAGGTTGTAGTGTTAGTCCTTCTCAGTCTGCATTTATAGAGGGGAGAAGTATCATTGATAATATTTTATTTAGTCATGAAGTACTAATGTCACGACCCGAGCCTACACCCTGGACGTGGTCGGCACTCGAGAACCATTGCTGGTCCCCAAGCGAACCCTTATCCTGGCTGACTACAAGCGGAAGACTAACTCAAGCATACAAAAGCTTAAAAACTGAATAAAAAGAATATATTCA
>JAJONR010008047.1:0-36335 GCA_029582245.1 Solanum etuberosum
TCTCAAAGCTTTAACCTCCTGTAGAACGACTGTAGGCCTGTGCCAATTGTCCTGCCGATACTCGATAGAAATATCGACTTTACAAAGGCTAGCGGGTGGCAAAAAAGGGATGTATGGCTGAGGGGAGGAGAGAAAGAACGCATGCATGGAGATTCTGTCTGTCGGAGGTTCGAGAATCGCAGATCTCAAAAACGATGATGGTTGATGGGCTTTAGATAATTGTATTGATTATTTTTCGTTTGGTATGTATATGATCTCACTTGGACAAATCTTTCGTCCTTTTAATGTTTTTCTTTTTTTCCTTCTCATTCAGCTCTTCTAAATATTTTTGGTGTGAGTTATGGCTATTTTCGGCAAGCTTAATTTGAAGAATATGAAACAAAACCTGCTCTAAATAAAAGTAATATCTTAAGCTACAAAAGATATGTCTATTAACATAGATTTGTTGTCCTTTATGTCCCAAGTCATTGCTGAGTATTTGAGTTATCTAAGACTCATTTTTAATTTTTTAATGTTCGAGAATATTTCTTTAACATGAGTCTAGAATCCAACATTTTGATCTACTTGTACTTTCATAATGCAACAATTATACATACATATTTGTGAAAAAGTCGTAAAGTTGCATTGATGAAGCATCTAGAAGGGCCTTCAGAGCGAATTTCTAAAAGGGTCAACAATATTATTTTGTTGTTGTTTCATCTTTATTTTTCTCCTTCTATATATTTTGTTAGAATAACAAAGTAACAATAACGAAAAGTGGTGAACGTTTGACTTCAGACAAGTAGATTGTCTCTAAAAAATTTATTTATGTTGTTGTGGCATACATTTTTAACGGTCTTAACTTATTTATAACTAATATTGATTATCAAATTCATTTACATAAAAAAAAATCACAAGGAGTTATTCTAACCATAAAATTATCAAATTATATATTTTTCATGTACAAAAAAATATAAAAAATTATGTTTAATCGCTACATAAAAACATCACTCAGTTTTAACAAGACAATTATATCATCAAACATATATTATGATAAATTATGTGAAAGATAAAAATGATTAGATATCAAGATATTTTAAATCATTCATTATATATTTACAATTCTTGAGATATGTGATAATGTCAAATCATTTAATTTCTGTTGAAATGTTCTTAAAACCTACTAAATTTTTATTATTTTTTTCCTATAACAGTCGATTATTGGAAAGGTTGTTCAAAAGCTTAGAAATATTATTTATTTAGCGCGGGTAAATTACCTAGTAATTAATAATTACCCACTAAAATGGGTATTTGGGCCGAACAAGAATAGTGGGCGCAGGCCCATAAGCTACAGATGATTGACTAGATCCATTGGGCCTCAGGAAGGAGCCCAAAACGAATCAGCCAATCACAAGCTTTAATTTGCTTGAGTAATGAATTTACCTGAATGCCCCAGCAGTCACTTTCATCATTTTGGCCTTGGGACCAAAATTTTCAATTCTTATTTGTCGTTTTGTCTCTTAATTTTCTTACTTTTGTTTGCTTTTAGTTTCTCTTTCTTTCTGTCGTTTTTGGCTCTTTTATTTCTTTGTGTTGCACGTGGGCTGAGTTGTGTGTTGCGTTTAGAGCTGTCAAAATGGGTTTGCCCTGCTAGGTCGGTCCAATCCAATTCTTAAATTAAGTGGGGTTGGATTTAACTTTTTTAGCCCATTTAGGAGCGAGGCTTTTTAGCCCAGCCTCATTTGGCCCGCTAACCTCGTAGGTCCAATCCGCAAGCCTCAGAGGTCAGCTCATGGACTGTAAATTTTAAAAATATTTATTATATATATTTTAAGCAGTATTTTATTTGTTAAGATTTTGTTAATAAATATTTTTAAAATATCAATATAAAATCAAGTCTAACTTTTTTGCATATCTTTTATATTTTAGGGCCATTAACCCACTAAATTTTCTTATTAGCCCACTAAATTTTCTTATTAGCCCAAACTCATTACTCTATTATAACTATGAATCTTTGACTTCTTCTACTTTTGTTTTTATGCTTCTCCTTTATTATCTTGTTTATGAAAATAGTGATCATGTAATATTTTTTGCTCGGATAAATCTTATTAATGTTGTATCTTGGCTATTATGTTTTTGTTTTGTAAGTATTCACTGAAGTATGTGTAATTTATGAATGTATTTCTGTATGTATTGATGTCGTGTTCATCAGACATCAACGTTCGATACTCTTTCTAAGAGGCCAATATTTTTCATTTTTTGGTTGAAGGGCCAACCCGTTCCAACCCGTGGCCCGATTAGGGCCGGATTGGGTTGTTATTTTATAGGCCCTCTAACTAAAAAGGTCAGTCCGTCCTAACTCATTTAACTCTCTAGCCCATTAGGGTTGGGTTGGGCTAGGCCATTTTGACAGCTCTAATTGTGTTCTCTTCATTTTAGTTTTTGTCTGATTTTATACCTTTTGTTTTTATTTATTTTGTTTTGCTATTATTTTGATGGACGTCTATTTATCTCAATCTCTCCATAAATAGTTATGGATCAATGTTACTAAACAAAGGCCCATTTGGACTGAGGTTACATTGTATGGCCCAAATCCAATCATGGGTTCAACTGTTCAAGTAAGGAGCCTAAGATGTATTTTTTGATATTTTGAGAGGGCATATTTAGAGCGTCGTTTATGGATTCATGTTAATTTAATAGTTTTTGTATAGATTATGTGTATGTATTAGGAAATCTATTAAATATTTATAAATATTTGTCTCTTAATCCAAATACTAGTATATATTAACTTGAAATTGTAATAGAAACTTATAAACTTCAAATTATGAATTCACCTCTAATTCTAAAGGTAGGGTATAAAGCGTAAATTATTTATCTGTGAAAATATTTTTTTAATCATATTAAAAAGGCTTTTAAGCTATAACTCATTATTCTAAGAATATAATCATTCAAGAATAGGGATAGTGATCTTTCAACATTTCACTTTGACGTCATAATTCGATTTCACACCTTCTCTCCCACAAACATATTTTAAAATAAATAAAATAATTATGGTCAAAGAAATTTTTGTTTACTAAGACCTCAAAACTTTGTACCCACTACATGTTTATAAATTATACAGATAGAATTATGACAATAAATCAACATAACTTATAAAAAATAAATTATATGTGCCACTTCATTACACCATATGTCATCTCTCTTTTTTTCCTCCTTTCTCCACAAAATATGTTTAACAAAATAATGTATTGACGCGGAAACCATAAAAAAAACTCTGACTATCCGAAGAATCTTAATGGCATAATTCCTTTTGAATAGTATTTTGTCAAAATTGCTACTTCCTCCATTTACTTTATTTTTCATATATATAATTTGATATAAAAAAAAATTAACAAGGAAAAAAAAGTTTTTCTTCTATATATATCTATATGTTATATTACCTATGTTATAATATTTTGAAACGTGTAATTTTAAATATGTCACGAAAGGTGTTACTATTTTTCTATGAATAATCATTTGTATTGTGTGAATATGAATCATTGATTGGTTTATTAGTGATGTGCACAAACCGGGGCCGACATCTAGTCTTACTTGTTTACTTATTTTTGGAAATTGCAGGGTTGGTGAGATGTGACTTGTAATACTCTTTATTCTCTGAATATTTCCTATAACCTTCTTCTTCTTTACTTTTTTTTTTTTTTCTTTCTCAAATACATCATTTTCATCACTCTGTTGTTTTTATCAACCATGTGGTAAACGATATCTTATTACGAATTAGTAAATGTTCAGTTACAACAACCATATATTTAAACTAAAATAGTGTGGCACTTTTTGACTTGATACAAATTTGGGAAGACTTTTGAAATGTGTGGTGTTAAAATAAATCTTACACATTTATATGATTGAATCATTTCATTTGAAGTAAAAAAAGAGAATTTTAAAGTTGAATTAGATGTGGCATTTTTTGTAAGACGACTAAAAGAAACCCAATAAAAGTCAAATCACCATTATTTCAACACGATCGTAGAGTAGGGGACCATTGTAGAGAATGGGGTTTTTTAGGAAAGAAGAATCAAGACTAAATACACGCATTGCATGTTTAAAGAAAAATCAATTTCAAGTTAGATTGACTGGATTGTGGTAACGTAACAAACAATACAGAAGTTGAAAGAAAAATGGGAGGCAAAACAGTAAGAACCAAAAATCTATAACTGCGTGTTTCACTTTTATGCGTCATAGTTACTATTCGAAGAAAATAAAAGAATATTTGACCATGATCCTTTCAAATACCTTTTTACTAAATATGTAGAACCGTGTTATGTGAAGTAGAAGAGATGTGAAAAAGAAAATGTGAGGATATTGATTAATCATGAATGAATACTTTTGCATAAATAATACCTCCTAAATCATGAAAAAGATACCTAAATACAAATGATAATGTAATTGCAAAGGCTATTTTTTTTTTATATAATATATACATAAGCCATCTTTGTCATAACATGACTTTATATTTAAACAAAAAGGCATAAAAAAGATAAAGAAATGCAACAGAAAGTATCTCTCCACATCTCCCATTAGAGATGGGTGCAGACAAACTTTTTTCTGAGGTCCAAACAAGCAAAGCATCAATAAGATTCTCCTTTCTTGACGAAATCATAACAATAAGATAATACTAAGATGGAGAATCATATCTGTTATGGCATCACTCTCCTCAGAAAATACATTAAAAATCAAAAGCCGATCTTTTTTTGTCTTGCCAGCCAGCCAGCATCCATAACTGACCACCCATGCCAGTATGGGCTAATTGCATCACTTACATTCCCCAAGAAAAACCAAAACTATTGACTGATATCAGATCCATTCTTTCCCCACTCCTCTACACATTATGGGTATATCAAGTACCTGGACCCACTTCCTATGCTTTCTCCTCGTTGCTAACAGTTGCACCATCTGAAACTGGTTTCACGTCGTCAACAGGAAGTTTGATCTTTGGAGAAAGTTTTTTGGCTTCCTCAGCTGTGTAGACGTAAATTTTTCTAACCATGCTGCAGAATTCACTGTACCACATTTCCATTACACCAAAAGAATCAAAGTCAGTAGGACATAAGAAACTACATCTCGGAAGTAAATTTCTGTAATCCAACTATGTAAAAAGTAAATTTAAGAAAGCATTAAAGTAAGATCACTGTGGATTAAATATGAAAGACAGCTGATGAAACTGATTGTCTATGATCCACATTACTCAGAAGCTATCTATATGCAAGGAATATTGAATGTTTAAGCACAAAATGTAATACAAAATAGAACAATGAAAACACAACTAAGGTTGTCAGACTTACTGCCATGGGTCATCTCCAACCATCATCATGTCGTCCTCGTTATCTGTGTAGACTACCTGCCATTTCTTGGTTGATCCACGAAGTTCACCTTCAATCTCGAACATCTCCTCCAATTTCTTAAGCAGATCTTCATAACTATCTAATCTTGTGAGATCAACTGCCCTCCCAACTGCCTTCCCTTGCATATGCACCTAAGGAGAATACCAAGAAGCTCAATCAAACAATGAACTCCAATTTGGCAAAACAAGGGCACCACAATCATTTACTTGTGAAAGAGAGAATTCCGAACAGAACAAAATATAGACCAGGGTTAGGTGTACCTTAGTGCAACTCCGGATTTGTTTGCTTTGAGACTCGTGGGTAGACCTCAGAGATGACTTTTCAGGCTCACAACTTACTGAAGGAATTGGATTTGATGGTTCTGAGTTTCGGTCAGAATCAACATTTAAAGATGGAGCTGGCTGATCCTCCATTACAGCACTTGGCATAGCAACCGATGAGGATTCGTCTATGGTTGGACAATCCAGCAACTCAATTCCGAATAACCTACATCCATTAGCCGGTCTCTTGTCACTAACAGGTGCAACAGACTCTGTACATGTCTCCGATTGACTTGACCAGTACATCGTTTTGGTAGAAAGAGGCATGGAACCATTCTCACCATAACCCAGGCCCTTTGCGGCAGAAGAAAGTTTGGGTGAAGGGTAGAGATCTCGCCCACGAGACGGATCACAGTACGAGAATGATGAAGGAGAATCTACAGGAGACTTCCACATTCCTACAAAATAAGAGTTGCCAATGAGAATGTGTGTACATTAGAAGTAATAATCATACAGCACAGGAGAAAGATTCCAGACCTAAAGCAGGAAGTTCTTGCACTGGCGACGGTAAAACTGACGGTCGAGCACGCTTATTTCTTTGAGGAGGCTGGGTGTTTGTAGGTGTTGCTGCGACAAGTGGTTCCATATCCCATGGAGAAACCCTATCTGGACGCAAAATTGACGATGGTTCATCCCAGTGAACCTGAACAAATCAAATGCACAAAGCGGGTTTATTAGCTATTGTATATAGAATAATGTGGCAAAGAAAATGGAAAGGTGAAAACATGGTTAGAGCAACAGATGACAACTTTATTTGCAGAATTCTATAATCCCTAATAAACCACATTGCAGTAATATCTAAGTAGATACCGCAGAACACAATGACATCACATGAAGAGAACCAAATACTTAAAAACTAGACAGGTTGCTCTCCTTTCTATCCAGGGCACATAAACAAAAACATAAAATGTTGTTTAATGGGCAACAGTACAAAACAAAGTGGGTTGAGAGGAGTAAATTTCACGACCTCTTAACAGCATCCAACAAAAACAAGATCATGGAGAGGCCTAAGATGATCATTAACAGCAAGCTTGAATGGTCACTCATACAAATTAAAAAAATAAAAAGTACCTTCAAAGATCTCCATTCAGAATCAGGCCATCTAGATGATGGGTTATCACCCACACCAACAATTGTTCCACTAAACCTATAAAACAGATAAAGTAGCCAAGGGTTAATTGAGTTTTAGCCCTTTATAGTCCTCTATTAAATATAATTTGAGCTGAATGTAATACAGATCTCTAAGAACTGAAAGTTATTATATTCTGAAGCTTTACCTTCTTTCTGGAACTTCCTCACCCTCAAATCTCATTTTAAACCTCATCCCAACAGAAAGCTTGTGATTTCGTGCTTCAAGATATTTGTTCACACTGACAATGAATTCTGACTGACTAGTCCTGGAAATCAGCAGTTTCATTACAGTTAAATCCACATGGCAAGTGAAAGAATCTAGATTCAGAAGCAAGAAAATATTCAAAAGACTGGCAAGACAATAAGAACCCAGTATCAAAACATGCATACAGAAACAGAAAAACTGGATGACGCTACTCAAGTCCCTTAAAATCTTAAATCCATCACTACTAATGCTAGCTAATATTATACCAACCTGCAAAATAAAAAATTCAAATTTCCTATACCACAGAGCTTGTATACAACAATTAACAGAGATGGAACTAGAGAAACTTAATGCTCACAGTACGATTAATTACTACACATAATTTTTGTTGTTGCCAATCTCGATGAAATCAGACTATCATCACCATTGGTAGAACAGCAACCCAACAATATTGACATACAGAGAGACGAAGCTTCATCCTATAAAATAGAGATTATATACCCATGTTGGAAAGGGAAAAAGGAACTACCTAGGCTTATAGAACACCGAGAAGAGGGTCCCAGTTGAGATGGCATGAGATGCAGTTGCAAGAACACCCAGATGCATACTGTGACTTGAAATCACAGAAGATGGCATGTTATTTAGCTGTCTCATGAGTCTCCTAACACCAACTCTAAGCTCCCCGCTGTCTCCCCTGCAGAGATAAATGAAATGATGGAAGGGTTATGAAAGAGAGTTTTTATAAACACTTCCAGTAAAATATGGGTGGATATGTTACTCATAAACTTGCCTGAGAAAGATGAAAGCATCTCCAGCAACCAACTTCTTTGCACTGACAAAAACACTCCACCCAGTTGTGAGCAAGTGTCGCCTAGGTTGACCTGAACGTGAAGTCAACATTTATTATGAGAACTAAACAAAAGATTATACGTATTGAAGAAAGAGTCTATGCCATAACCACAGGTTTTGCTCTCTTAAATGACAAAACACAAGTTATACAATACAGGTCTTACATCTGATTTGAGAAAAAAGCATCACAACAAAGTTAAAATGCCTATTTTCTGACAGAAATATCCAAGAAAAAAAAGGGATCTCCCGCCTGACGTCTACTTAGGACTGACCAACACAAAAAGAATCAAGTCTCCCACTCAGACACCACAGCCTAACAGAACTGTCACCAACTAGATTGAAAGTAGTTTTTCTCTCCCCCTCCTCACTACCTCTACGAACAACTCTACTGACCCAACTCAACAATAACTTTAATCTGAATCTCCAAGTTATACCGACTGCATGAAAAAAATTGATATATAACCTCGAAAAATGTGGCGAAAGTGCCATTCATTGCCATGTAGATCACTAGCGACCAATTCCTGCCATGGTGGTTGTTGCGACATGTCCTGAGTATGTAGCAAAAATTCATGAGAAGAATAAATGGATAGGGGTAGAGGAGTTCAGAAGGGTGAAGCCAAGGCAAGACATAATTATGAAATACAAGCTTACCAGTGGAGGCAAACATTCATCTGCATGCCTTCGGAGAACAGAAAACCCACCATGGGTGCTAGTATCAGATGCAGTAAGAGTCTTGCAAAACGAATGGACAGTGCACTTTTCAGGTTCAGGGGGAGGAGGATCAGGGCTTGTGATCTCGCCTTGCTAAATCCACAGAAGACAAAAGGAGAATGCAGGATGTTAAGTAAAAAAGGTATGTTTTGGAAGTGTCATATGATCAAAACCTCAAAGATTTAAAGGGTGGCACTCACATCTTGTTCAGGAAGCAGAGTTATCTGTGCATACACCTCATCTGTCTCTGACTCAGCCTAAAATTAAAAATGGTACTTATAACCATATTTCAACCATAGGAAGGGAGAATCAAAAATAATATTATTTTTAAAAAAAATATATGGCACTTACCCGAAGTTGGACATTCATCACTTTGCATAAAATTTTAGCTGGCAAATTGAAAGAAGGAAGGTGTTGGTCTACTCCCTGGTGTGTCGATGCTTCAAGCTGGAAACAGATTGCAATCATAAAGAATCATAATGAGAGAGAGAGAGAAAAGCACCATTAGATATCACATGTCCGTTTGATAAAACTGTTGTAGAAAACGCAATAAAAAAGACAGTATGAAACATCACACTATGATTGAGGTTTTATATATCTTCCACGTTTGCACGAGAAAATTAAGAAGTGCACATAAGACCTGAAAAGATAAAAGAGGGGGGAAGAAAAATGTAAATTAAAAGATATACCTGTTCCATGTGACCCTGTGGGAAATAATAAACTCTTTCCCCTTCACGAGGAACTGTTACGAGAGGTCCAGCACAGGCATGCCAAAGTTCCTTGTATAATGCACCATTTGCAGACGCCCCTACAGAGAGATCAAACAATTATATTTATCACTTTCACAAGTAACAAATTTACATTTATTGGGCTAGGCAGTGCGGAAGCACAGGAATTGGCTACTATCATACAAATGACATACAAGAGCAATAGATGTCAATGTATTAAGGGAGGCGCACAAAGGACAGTGTTATGTGCATATTACAAATATATGACTAAGTAAAATGACCAAATGAAAAAACTTATAAGAAAGCCGGAGTGAGGACTGATTCAATAGAACTTGCATATAATTGGTTCATGTCAGATAAGTAAGATAAATAGGAACAAGGAGAACCAACATTGTGAAAGCTCCAACCAAAAGCAAATAATGGGCAAAAGAGAGCATTTACAGCCTACAGGAACATCATACTACATGAACTTGGAAAAATAAATGAGCAATATCTAATTAAGCATAAACTACTAATAATTATAGATTATAAACATAAAAGTATTGGAATTGAAAGAGGAAATAACTCAAACCTGGATGAGTCCCGCCACCGAAATGATTTGCAGCAACGTGTGCCATAAGAAAATCAATTTGAAGTCACCAACTCTTAAGTGATTATCTGCGTCTTCAGAAGACTGTACCTCTCAATGAATTCCCGGCAAAATTAACTAGATCCAACTGACAAAACCCACGAGAATCAGAATAAACCAAGTAATAGTGAGCAAATGCAGATGTGAACATTAAAGCCTCAAAATCTCCAACTGTTCTTGCTCTTCTTCAATAAATCTCTCCAAAAGCACAAAATTAATTACCCCCTCTCAAATAATCTGCATAACTTAAAAAATTGTGCACAAACCCCTGCTAGAGCCCCTTTTACAGTAAAACGTGAGAGCAACCAAATTGAAAAATACAGAGGCATAACTTAAAGCCTTGATTAGATCCCAAAATGGAGATTCTAAAACTCAACACAGATGAAAACTCACATCAAAAGAGGAAAAGATGAAAAAATCAAACAAGTAGTACTCAAAAACATGGAAACCAATTACAGATCGAAACACTTAAGACAACTCCGAGATCTAACCCAAACTCTGTCAGCTAAAATTTATATATCCATAGAGAAACCACCTACCATATGGAAATTCACAACTTTCTATATATAACAGCAGCGATTTTTTCTATATAAAACTAGAAAAATCAACCAAAAAGGAACAAAATCAGAATTCAAAGAAAACCAAGAGATTACCTTAAGTATTCACCCGGATTTCGCTATTTCTCATCATAATCCACGTAAATAACATTCATTTCCATGTACAACAACACACACAATCGAAAAAACTTGAGAAAATTAACTAAACTCTGTCAAAGCAGCAAGCTCGAAGATTCAATTGATCGATTAGTTGAACAACCACAGAGATGAAATTAGGGTTTTGTTTTCTTGACAAAGAGAGAGTAAAGCTATAGAGGAAGAGAGAGAAAATGGTGATGGTGTTTGCCTGGTTGAAGCCGACAGTACTCCTTTTGTTTCTCTCTCTACAAATATTCATGCATCTCTATATGTATACACATTTTTTTCTTTATTTCCAAATTTATTTTTCCCTTTTTTTTTTTCTTTTTGGGTTTATATGTTGGACTGTGTGGAGCAATGGTGTCAACTGTCAAGCAAGTAGACTTTGAACAGCGAAAATACGCATTGGACTTGGAGATTACACATATAAATCCAAAATAATTACACAAAATCAAAAAATAAAATAAAGACTAATTTAATTAGGAAAATTTTAAATTATACAACAGCCTAACAAAATCCACAATAAAGGAATAACTTTATTTTAATAATAAATTTAAGTTACTAGTATGAACATTATTAATGTAATTTTTACATTATAAATTTACTACGAGTTTGTTACTGATTGAGTAAAGGCTAGTGAGTTTGTTTAGCCAGCAATTTTAGCTTGCTAGCTAAAAAGCAAGAACGTTAAATCTTACTAGTGCTCAAGCTATTTATTATGTATTTTGATTAATTAATTAGAGGTTTATTTTCTATTATTGCTACAATAATACCAAATAAATCTACCCATTAAGATACATAGTGTGAAAATAAAAGTCTATAGCTTTTTTATTTTGTAACAGAAGACTAAGGTATATGGAACAATAGAATTAGTGTAAAATTTACGAACTTAGTAAATATAGTTCAATTTTCGTATTTGTATTTTTAAAAATTACAATATATATATATATATATATATATAAATTACTAATTTATAATCTAGTAATATAAAACAATCAAAATTTTGAATTATAAACTTCAAATTCTGACTCTACTTCTGTCTCACTTTTTAAGCAAAAAAATGTAGGCTAAGGGTAATAAAAATTAGCTTTAAATAAAAATCATATAGAATAAAATAAAATTTGTTATTAATAAGGATATTTATATAAAAAAATGAATTTTTAAACTAGACAGAAAATGTATTTGATTGGGTATTGATAAATGTATAAATGAAGTCAAAAGAGTGGATTCATTTGTACTCATAATTAGATCCGATCTTTGGTGGAGGGTGGGTAGATGAAGAATAATAATAGAGGGAAGAGTAAATAAATAAATATTCCGTTCATCCAACAATAATTATCCGCTATATTAAAAATAGTTATTCAATTTAAAAAATTAAGAGATAATTTACTTTTTGAGTCTATTTTGTCTTTATTATTAAATATTATTTATTATCTAACACATTTTTTAAAGTATTAAATTTAATAAAATCAAAAAATAATATAGTATTATTATCCATATTATTTATTGTTTCTGAAATGATGTGCTGGACAACTGTTATTGAACCGAACGAGTGAATAAATAATAAATGTAATACTAATAAATAAAGAAGGAACAGAGAAGAAAAGCGTGCCCCGAAACGCCAACAGGTTTCCCGTCCAGTGTCCACGCGCGTTAAAGCTAACTCTATTGGGAATTGCACGATTTTTTTTAATTATTTTTTCTTATAGTATTAATTACTTTAATTGTGTATTTAATTAAATTAAAATTAAGCAGACAAGAAGTGCTTTTAATTGTTTAATTGATTAATTATGTGGGTGTGTTTCATTATTGATGATGGCTGAGTGGGATTTGACATTAATGTCCACATATTTTCTGCTTTAATGACATCTCAATCCCTTCATTTATTGTCCCTTTCTTCTCCTGATTGGTCATTTGCACATTTCACTATGAGATGCAATCGCCTACCGCTTATCCATTTTGATTAAATCTACAACCGAGCAAGATTTGTGTTTTTTCCAACACATGTACAATACTATGTTTATTATAGTCATAATACATAAACACATGACTCTTAACTTGGGTTCAGCAGATAACTACGCCCTTCAACTTTGAGTGTGCAGAAATAGACACTTAAACTTGTATAAAATTGAACAAGTAGACACACGTGTCTTACATGACATAATACACATAGGACACCATGTAGGACACAAAATTGACATGTAGGGTGTCATGTAGGACGAATGTGTCTATTTGTTCGATTTTATACAAATTTAAGTGTCCACTTGTGCACATCCAAAGTTAAAGGTCATGTTTATGTATCATGCCTTTATTATATTATGAAACCAAGGGAAAATATGTTTACTCTAATATTTGGGCAAATGTATAAATCACATTATATAATTGTATTTTGATATATATATATAATATATATAAAATAATAATTTCACTTAATAAAATAACTCAGACAAATATAAGCGGAGTGTTTCAATTAAAATGTGATGTTGGTGGTTTGATTCGCTCTTAGCACGTTAATTAATTTTTTTTAAATTGATTTTGCGTTTATTCTAAAAAAAACAAAAACATTGAAGCAAACTAGGTTCAAACCTACGTACTACTCATCTAATGAGGTGAAAGCAATCTACTAAGACAATATTTATTGTTTATATGCACGTTGCATAAAAAAGTTATAGGGGTGGAGGCATATCGATTCAAACATTGTAATTCAATATTATTATATATTAAATATAAAAAAATGACATCACTGAACAAAATAGCTTGAATAAATATAAGCGATAGTGTTTCAATTATCATATGATATTGGTGGTTTAAACCGCTCTGGCATGCTAGTGATTTCAAAAAATTAGTTTAGTGTTTATTCTGGAAAAAAAAACATTGAAGCAAAATTAGGTTTAAACTTGTGTACTACTGATCTAAAAAGGTGAAAGTTATCCACTAAGACAATATTTGTTGTTTGTATGCATGTTGCGTACATTTCTACCGGGGTGGAGATATCTCGGTTCAAGTGGTGTGATTCAATATTATTTTATATATGTATTGAATACAGAAAAAAAAAGACATCATTCAACAAAATAGCTCATATAAATAATAAGCGAAGCGTGTCAATTACCAAATGATGTTGGTAGTTTGAGCTGCCATCCGCACGTTAATTAATTTTAAAAAAATTAATTTAGCGTTTATTTAAAAAATAATATTGAAGCAAATTAGGTTCAAACCTATGTACTACTCGTCTAATAAAGTGAAATTAATGAACCAAGACAACATTTATAATTTATATGCATGTTGTGTACATTCTTTTTAAACGAAGGCATGTTAATTCAAGCGATGTGATTCAACACTATTTTATATGTATATTGAATACAAAAAATGACATTAATTGATAAAACAACTTAAAGAACTATAAGCGAAGCGGTTCAATTACCATATAATATCGATGGTTTAAACTGCTCTTATTAATTTAATTAACTTTTTCAAATTGATTTAGCATTATTAAAAAAAAAAAATCAATCAAACTAGATTCAAATCTAAGATTAGTCATCTAACAAAGTGAAAGTAACTCAACTAGGAGATCATTTATTTTTCGTTTTTAAATTTCTACTAATCAACTAAATGAAGTTTAACTAATAAAGAATGACTAATCAAATGGAGAAACATCAAAAACAACTTTATGATTCTATTATAAATAAATTTTAAAATAATAAAAATTCATCAAATAAAAGTATAATTGTATACTTAAACTGTGTTTCCAAATTCCAAAATGCAATGTCATTGTAGTGATCTATTCACTCATTTACCTCTTTAAATGTCAATATCGTTTACGAATTGTGTTTCTAACACATGTATAATATGTTTTGTATTGTGAAATTAAGAAAAAAATATGTCTATTTTAGTAGTTGGACAAATGTATAAATCACATAATACAATTGTATTTTGACTTTGAAATTCCGAACCCATTATTTGAATTTTCTTTAAAAAGAATCGTAGTGAAAATCATTGTTATCGTTTTTAAGGAGTAGGTACGTTACATTTCTTTAGAGCGAAGGCATAACGATTTACGCGATTTGATTAGACAACATTTTTCATATATATTGAATACAAAAAAATGATATTACTCAATAAAATAGCTTATATTATTATAAGCAAATCGTTTCAATTACTAATATCGGTGATTTAAACCGCTCCTATCACTTTAATTGACTTTTTAAAATCAATTTAGTATTATTCAAGAAAAAAAACATTAAAACAGACTAGGTTCAACCCTACTATTACTCTTCTAACAAGTTTACATACTTGAATTGTACTTTTAAAATACAATGTCATTATAGTAATTATTTATTTATTTACTTCTTAAATATTGATAACGTTTATGATATTATTTTTATATAAATTAGTATTATATTTGCTAAATTTGACCATAACAACTTATAATTTTATATTAATTTGTAGCTAAATAAGTAAAGCTTCATCCTATAAATTTAATACACCCACCAAATTTACGTACCCTTTGTCAGTCCTCCAAACCACTATATTAAATTATTTTAAAGATAATTTAGTGGAAATTGTATTATAATTATGAAGAACCTAATTTTGTCATTTTCTTTAAAACTTATAGTGGATTGGGTCGAACTAATAAGATAACGAGGAAATGGGGAAAAGGGTCCTACAATAGTTGGGGAAATTGAGTGCATAGCCCACTCAAACAGTAAAGCCAACACACACAAAAAAATAAAAAAAGAAGTAAAAATAAATAAAATAAAACATTAAAAGATCGTTTGAATGTAAGTAATTATTTTGAGTTTAACTATATTAAAAAAGTTATCTTGTATTATTATTTATTAATTATTTACTTTATTATGTACATAATTTAAAATTTAAAAAAAATTACTTATTTATAAAATACCTTTCACCTTATTTTGTAGAAAAAAAGCTTGAGGGAACTTGAAAATATCTTTATCATTTTCATCATATACTAATTATTATTTCATCTTCTTATAGAAATAACTTCTTTCGCTATTAATCTCTAATCTTGATATAGCTTATTCCAAAATTTGTCTAATTAAACAAGAAATAAGACATTAACTTTTAATAAATATTTTTCTGTTCATTTTTACTTATCTAATATGCTAAAAATAATTTTTAATTTTATTTTTCACTTTTAACATATTAAGAGATTTAAAAATGTCATATTTTATTTTTAATATTAATTTCTTGCTCTTCAAATCATTTTCAGAAACTTAATACTAAATAATAGTAATAATTTAGATATTGTGATGAAATTCTCACGTCAATCATTATTTTTTTTGAAATATGTATAAAATTTAAAATAGACGAGTAAAATTGAACCGAGCGGTTAGTAAAAAAATTTAAAAGGGAGAGACATGAGAGGATGGAGATGCAGGAGAAGCAATAATGGAAGTGAAAGTATGGAACGGTGGGCCAATAATAAGAGCCGTGAAATGAACTCCACATGTTTGTTTGGGTTAATAGTAGCTTTAAAAGAAAAAACGAAGCTTAGCTACTTTCAATAATAGTAACTAGACAAAACTTTTCTATGTTTGTTGGAAGGGTACATTTGTAACTTTATACCTACATTAGTCCAGACAAGTTAACCATAGTTAACTAGAGAACATTCGCTATTTTTATTATTTCTGCTTGACCGGTACCAAGAATTCCATTTTCACAGAATGCTGTGTCTGGGCGCTTAGCAGCCCCTACTTTCACATTTCTTCCTATGTTGGTCTACTTTCATTTAGACTGACCTGGCTCTGGCTTAGAAGACGAAATTTCATGAGATGTTACAGAAGTCGTAGAGATAAAAGTAGGACTAAGACTAAATGACTCAAAACTAACATTGAAAGTAGGTCCCTCTTCAGCATTGCTTTCTTTCAATGCAAGAAAGAATTGAATTAGCCTCGAAGAACTGAACTGCCTTAATCTGAATATCTGAAACTCTACATACAGCTAAATAAGAAGAGGCAAGTCGATTTCTTTGGTATTTAGGATATTTCTATAAAAAGTATTTTTGACCATACTTAATTCACACGTACCAATTTGCCGGCCCATGTCTTTATTTTTTATTTTCTTGAGCTACATTTTTGTGGACAATTTTGCATATCATTTTTGTAAGGACTTTATGGCCCTTTTCTGGAGTCTCTACTGGACAAGTTTTGTTACTTTTTTCGGGTTATTTCTGAGTTGTCATAATCATTAAAAATAATTCCATAAAATAGTTACTATTGTTTTATTTAAGAAAATAAAGATATAATTATTCTACTTTGTTGTTAATATTCAATCTTGTTCAAACTTCCAAGTAAGAAGTATTATTCTCTTAGGCCGTTTGGCCATGCGATATGAAATCATGAGATAAAGTTGAAGTTTTGTTTGGACATGCAATACGGAATTTTTGTGTTGTATATTTTCGCATAAACATAAGGATCTCATAAGTCGTAAAACTATTAAAATAACCCCAATTGTTTATTCAATCTTATCAAATAAACAAAATAAATTATTACAAAACTATTTATTCTCCACTTAATTAATTGTTTCATCTAGCTTTAATTGATCAAACTTTAATTCAATAAAAAAAATTGAACATAAATTGTAGTGTACTAGTCTTTCATATAATCCTCCTACATAGTACGGACAATCTTCTCTCGTTGAACTTGCATTTCTCGATCATATGACCGAGAAGACGAACCAACATTGTTACTTTGAGCCATTTGTTGGTCAATATCATTCACAACTATATTTTCATGCTCATAGACGATAAATATTTCATCACCTCTTTGGTATTGTCGCAAATAATAATGTAACATTGTACAAGTTATGACAATTTTCACTTGTGTGTCAATATCATATGGTTCATGCATTGTTTCACTTGTGTGCAATTGCACATTTTCAATGCATTAATTTCGTGCTAAAATTAAACATATTGAAAGTAGTGATTATCAAACATATATCACCAATTTTGTCCTTTTTCATATTAAATTGCTTTAAACGTTTTTATATGTAGCCGAAAGAGAAGTTTTTTTATTATGAAAAATTGAAAAAGTATACTCCCTCCGTTTGTATTTATATTCACCAAATCAATTCTTACTTTATCATTTCTATTCACCAAATTGAAAAACAATAATAAATTTTATGTTGGTGAGAATAATAAATTTTAAAAAGTAATGATGTGATTATTAATTTTATTTACATATGAAATAAATGTTTAATAGATATAATGTGGAGTTGTTTTAACAAAATATAAACTTGTGGGGCAATTTTTGTATTTAAAAAATTCCAAATCATTATATGAAATTTCCATATTATGATTTTTGGAGAATATGGTATTTCATCTCATGAGATGAAATCATGAGATGAAATCAGTGTGAAATCGCATGTCCAAACGTTGATTCCATCTCACGATTCCATATCGTGATATGGTATCGCATGGCCAAACGCCTACTTAGTATCATTTTAGATTTCATATCTTTTAAGAAATTAAATGAGTTTACAATTATACCCTTTTTGTATTCTTTTGATGTCAAATTTTCAATAAAATGAACATAAGTTAGTTGGTCAAATTCATATTTTTAAGACTAATAAACTCTCAAGGGTAAATTAGGGAGAATAACACACACATATATATATATATATATATAGTAAAACCTCTCTAAATTAATATAGGCGGGACTATAAAATATTATTATTTTGTAGATGTATTATTTAATCGATAAATTAATATTTATTAATTTAAAGAGTGTTCGACACCGAAAAAATTGTTCAAGGATGGAATCTCAAAGAATTTGAAAGAACCCACTTGTGAAAACGTCATTCATGAACTTGAGGACATGATTAATGATCTCGATTACCGCAATAAAATGGACATTAATAACCTATTGAATGAGTGAAAATGTTACATGTTCAGAGGTCCAGAGCTTAGAACAAATTATGGATATCACTGGAAAAACAATGTTGATAATAAAGTTGAAGATGATACGTTACCTTTGAAACCAGTTACGCGTAAGGAAACACTTGCATCTAGAACTCTTCACAATTTGATGGTGCAATTAGAAAAGACAATACCGAAACTTTTGGATGCAATATGAAAAGTTAGAGATGAACTTCAACTAGATTTAAATTTTAACAAAAAATAGAACATAATAGAATAATATTTCACTACATTTTCTTAGATATATTTGTACTTTTAAAGAATTATTAATTTATAATATTAATGAGAGCATATATTTATATAGGGGTCTTCTCAAAATATATTATCTTATCGAAATGAGTGATTTTTTTCATTGGCCCAAGTCGGGACCGGAGAAAATTATTATCTTAGAGAGATTTTCAATTAACCGAGTATTAATTTAGTGAGGTATATATATATATATATATATATATATATATTGGTTTTGTGAAATGACAAATACTATTAATGAACATCTATTTTTAATAATGACAACATAGGAACAGATGAAGTATAATTCTGGCTTCAAAAAAAAAAACAATTATCATTTTAAAAGTTCAAGACTAAAGATTCAATTATATCCTAAGTAGCACAATTTTGTAAGAGGATTAAATTAATTTACTTTTATTAAATAATGATAACTCGATGAACTAAATCTTATATTTATTATTTTCTTGATGGGCTTAAAAAACAATAATTATTTTGGCCGACCGATCAAATACTTGATTTTCTCTTTAATATATTACGTATCCGATTTATATACGTGTTATTCAATTCACTGTTAATTGAAGTGACCATCGAAATATTATTTGAGGTAAAACTTTGTTACTCATTATTTGGGTTAAGAAACACGTTTGTAAACTTATAATCATGTTTATAATTCAAGCTTAATATTGTTTAAGACCTTAAAGATAGTCTAAAATGATGCTGCCGTAATTGTTAAACACAAAAAATTGAAGCGTGATACATTCATATTGCAATAACTTATAAACGTGTTCTAGTAAAATTTAACTTTTGTCAAACTATAAGTTTTAACTTTTATAAGTCAATGTTCTTTTTTCCTATAAACTGAGTAATTTTTTTTATTTTTTATTTTATGGTTTAAGGTGGAGGGTCAATTAGATTTCAAATATTCTTTATTTCCCATAAATTTCTATGCACGTACATCTAATTTTTTTTTTTCAAATGTCATTATCATATTAGCTCAAAGACATTAATGGAGACAAAAACAGTAAAATTATTAGGAAATATTTTAGTATGGTCTTGAATAACATTTGTAGGTTGATTTTTGAAAAAAAAACATACTTAATGTTGAATATGGATAGGGATAGTTTAGGTAGATAAAGAAAATAATATATAGTTGAGAGACGAAATTTATGAAAAAAGTGATAGTTTCAATTTATTTTTTATTATCATCTCAAAATTAAATATTAATCATTTTTTTTATGATGACTTTATTTCAAAATACCTATAGGACTACGGTGGGTATATTATTGTTGTAGGGCTTAATTTCAATATGCCTAACATCACTGCTCAACATAATATATATTAGCATCGAAAAATTACTTATCGTTTTTAATAAGAGTCTATAATATATATTAGCATTGACAAATTACTTACCGTTTTCGATAAGAGTCTATTTCATTGACTTATTCTAGACGCTTGCAAGTCAAAATAGTTTTCTTAAACACTTTTATAGTGTACAAGTAAAATAAAAATAAAAACTTTTAAGCACTTGTTTTATTAGTTAATCTCACGTGCTTGTTGGTTAGTGGTTAGTTATGTTATTCTTACAATAAATTCAAGTTTTTGCATAGAATACGTTTGTTTTGGGATGATTTTTAAATTTTTGTCCCTTAAATTTGTGGTCTTTAACTTCTGCCTCTGTTGCCTATTTAATGAAAATTTGTGGATCTAATAAGTACTTTTAATTGTGACCTAAATTTGTTGGGCAAAACTATTGAGAGAATGTTTAGCTTGAAGTATAAGTTCTATAATATCTTGGGTACCTAATTTGAGCCACCGAAGCATAACTTAGTCCACTAAACTTCTGTCTTGGAGCATAACTTGTGTCTTGAACTTAATTTTTTTTGTCTTGGGAGCATAATTTTTGTGTTACTAAATTAATGTTTTAGGATATAACTTTAAGTGAATTTATATCTCATGGATTATTATTTTTACCTTTTACTTAAAAACAACTTTCACATATAGCAAACATAAAAATCATATTTATATGCTATAGCTATAGTTTGCATAATTGCTCTCCATAGCAAACATAAATAAGTATATTTCGCTATACATATACAAAAGAAAGCAGTTGTATAATATGTTTCTGTTTCGGTATACATATATAAAAGATCAATTGTATAATTTGTGTTTGTATAAAGCAAAAAAGAGAGAAAGACAAAAGAAAACTGGGCAGGGGAAGATCGTAGTTGTATAATCATAAGTGCATAGGACGAAAATATATGCATTTGTATTTGTATATACAATTTTCTCTCGCTTTATACAAACACAAATGCAATGTATACATTTGTGTTTGTATAAAGTGAGAGAGGCGAGTGAGATCTGGGAGAGGGGAACGAAAATATATGTATATATACAATTTTCTCTCGTTTTATACAAACACAAACGCATTTTATACATTTGTGTTTGTATAAAAGCGAGAGAGGCGAGGGAGACTGCCAGCGAGAACGAGAGTGGCGAGCGAGATTCACCAAGAGAGAGGCGAAATAACAACAGTTTGCTATGAGGTACAATTAAATCAAACTATGGTTATAGCATTTAATTTGAATTAATAGTTTGCTATTATATACAATTTTCCCTTTACTTAAAGCTCTAACAAATAAAATAAAACATAAATATTACTCCTATTTTGAAGAGCAAAAATTAGGGAGAGGCCCAAAATAAGGACATTTGTGCCAATTACCCAAACAAGTGTAGCAGTAGCCCAAAGGGATTCGGGTCATCTCTTGCGCTAAGTAAAATGGCGACGGATTACTTGGGTCCGATTTCACCAATTGGCGCCTCAGTTTTCGAAACACTTGCAGTAGCTGCTTCTCTTCAATCCCCCCCTTACATCTTCATCAATCATCATCATCATCATCAGAGCTTGATTCAATTACTGTAGAAGTTATCAAAACCCTAGTATTTCTCTCAGCTCTTGAAAGGAAGAATCATGATCCTGAGAACACCACCATTCAAGCGAAAGGCGCAGAGCAATCAACCGGAAGATGGAAGTCCCAGCTCCGGCAATCGGCAGCTTGTCATCTTCGAGGATACACCGTTGCCGGAATCATCTCACCATCACCCAGAATCTTCTGACCAAATGCTCTGCACTTATCAATGCCGCCAAATGGTATTCATTCATTAATCCTCACTCTCTTCATTAGTATCGAATTGATTTTTCAACAATTGTAGTGGATTCAAGGTTTTAAGTCAGTGGGTGTGGATATACTGAGGCACGTTCCTTTTTTCTTTTTATTTTTCTGTGGTAGTGGAAATTGCAACTATTTATGTATAGATCTTGAGACGAAGACAGTAGGTGCACCCACACCCTTCACTGTGGGTGTTTATTCACATTGTCCGCTAATGAGATCTTCCCAGACTTTCCAGTGCGATAGAAGTAACATTTCTGCGATTTTATTGCTATTGGGGTGCTAACTAGTTCTTGATAAAAGACATGTGGGTAATTGGTCTTTCAAACTTGGGTTGATTCCTTAATGAGCTTTATATTCAAACTCTATTCATATGTTGAGTGAATTTGGTCTTAGATGTGTATGCCAACTCGTAGTTGATTCTTGACAACTTGAGGCTGAGCTTCTTCACTATGAACTAATCACAAGCAAAGGTTTTTTATAAAGTAATAAGAACATTGTTTTCTACTTTTTGGTATACTACTTGCATAAAGGTGTTTTATTCCCTCCATTAATATAATCTACTATATCTTTTTTGATACACAATCTACTTATTTCACTAAAAAACAAACTTATAAGTACAGCTTAGATGGACTCAAATTGAGCTAATCTTGGTTGCACATTTGGATAGTGCGAGTATTGCTAAAGGATAAATATGACTTCCAAATCGGTCCGAACGGTGGGACCTACCTGCAGTTTTTCCTTTCAGGTTTGATTACATAGAATGACAGAAGATGATGGAAGACCTCCGAGCAAATAATATATTCCTTTAAGTTAGCATTCTTGTGTCTCTTATATTGGTCAATGACTGATCAATGGCTCCCTGTTTATTTGTTGTACTCAGTTCTTGTGATAGCCTGCACGAGTTTGCTTATATCTATCTAAAAACAAATTCTATTATCAGGTGAAGTCAGAGTTTTTTGATGCCTTAAGCAGCGCAGAAAAGCAAGCTCGTGATAACCAATCCAAACTTGAAGCACTAAACAATGATTATCTTAAAGCTGGTGAGTCATAAATATCCAATTCTGTGAAATATGATTGACTAGTTACATGATTATGTTTCTCCTTGTCCTTTCAACAGACTTTTTAAAAGTTTACCTTTGACTGCTCAATTTAATGCACTTTTGCACCAGAGAATGAAGATTCTTTGGTAGAAACATCTATAGAGCACACTACAATTGTTCCTTTGCCAAACTAATCTTGTTTGTACGGTTCAATTGCTCCCCTGATTTCAATTGTTAAAAGGCTGTCTTCTTTATTTCAAAATTTATATGTGAGAACTAGCAACTTCACTGAAGCAACTTTACAACATACACAGATGTGTGTACATAAATGGATACATGCATACATATATAGATACACACGAACATACATCCATTCATGCACACATCGGAATGATATTATTTGACTTCGTATTTTTTTGTCTCCTAAATCATGTGTTGACTCCTTTTTAGCAACTGTCATGCTTTTTCTTCTTTTTTGTTAATTTCCTTTGTATTTTTTTTCTTTCTGTTCACCACCAACCCTTTACTCCACTGGAGGGAATGACTATTTGGTTTGTAATTCACCTTTTCTGGAAAGTATACTCCAATACTTATTGATTTTAATTTGCATGATGACATGAATTACACGTGCAGATGCCGAAAGGAAGAAATTTCGTGATCAATTTCTCAATGCAGAGCAAGAACTCGCTGCTGCTAAAGGGCGCGAAGAGGCTCTGCAGGACCAGCTAATGAAGGAGGTCAACGTTTCTCAAGAACGGCTCAGAAAACAGTTGCAGTTGTACAATGAACTTGAGGTGCTAGATGTTAATTGTCATTTCCCATTATATTTATGTCACATTCTTGAGAAGAATCAATGGGTTCTCTTTGGTTCACGTCATGTTTTAATGCTGATGTATGAGTTCATTACCAATAATTTGGTCTAATCTGTAAATTTAACTTAAATATAAGGCAATTTGATTTGGTAAGTGTGATAATTTATGCCTAGGAAGAGACTACTCTCTCTTTTTGACAAGGAATTCTTAGACACAGAGATGGAAGAGATCAAACGGGAGCTTTCCTTTTCGATCATTTTGATAGAGGGGGATGACGAAAGTGGACAAAAAAATTTAGCATTTCTCATTGAACAAATACAAGAAAAAAAACATATTGAAAACGCTCCTAACCCAACCCCTTCCTCTGTAGAGCCCATGTATAAGTGATCTGAACTTCTTTGCAGTGACCATAGAGGCAAGTGAAGTTGGTGAGCCATATGGTGGGCAACTATCTCCTGCTATTCGGAGAGGACACCCACTTGTGGGACTATACTGGGTATGTTGTTGTTGAGGACAATAAGCAGCTTCCACTTATAAATCACTTTGAATATATGTCAAGATGAGATCCTGCTTAGATTCTACATCTTTAAACCAAACCAATTTTGGCGCTCTGTGCTCCACAACAACTGGAGTCATCACATTTACCCTGCAAAGTCGCGGAACCAACCAAGACTGAACATGGCCTCTGTAAGAAGCGAGCCAGACACTATCTTAATCTGATTAGACTGCATATCTTTAACTTTATCACATTTTTTTTCTTTCCAACTGAAACAAAAAGTAGCAGAGACCATAATTTTCAAGTTATAATGATAATGGCACTGATTTGTGACTAATAATGTGTACATCTATCTCCTGATAAAAGAAAATGTGTACATCTATCTCATTTGTTGAGGTGTGCTGACTTGGTCCTCAATGCTCAGCACAAGTCATGCTTTGGTCGTAAGTCCTATATTAGAGTAGTTTTCTGTTAGTTCCTTTTTTAAGTAACAATTTATAGCAACATGTATACATCAGAGTGTAAATGCATAGGAGGAGATTTACCATTTAACTGCTGAATGAATGGTTGGGGACATACCTCCAGTTATTCATGTTCCTATTGGAGGCTTTCTTTGCTAGCATTTATCAATTCTTGAGGTACTTAATCTGTATAACTTTCTTAATTATCTCCTTCGTGCCATCTATGATATAATTTATCTACCATCTCATTGTCTTCTAGGTGAAGTTCCAAAACGAGATGAATCTTCGTAAGAAAGTTGAGACGTCAGCTGCTGCAGCAGAAGAAAAAGCAAGTCTTTTAGAGAGAAAGCTTAGTAGTGTGTCGGAAAGCATAGAAAGAGAGAAAAGTCGTTTGCAGAATGATCTTGAGCAGCTCAAAAGTGAATCCAAGTTTTCTATCACAAAAATAAGTAACAATGTGAGAATTTGTTCTGTGAATGCTCTGTGTGAAGTGAAACAGAATGTTATATCCAACATCTAATATGCTTTTATGCAGCTTGAAAGAATGGAATTCAGAGCTACCAATGCTGAGGAAGAGTCAGTGCTGCTGAAGGAGCAGCTGGAAGAACTAAGGAAGAGACTTGATGAGGTCAATGCTTCTTCTATCCTAGAATTACTGCTTTGTTTGTCTTAAATGTCACCCATGAGTCCGCACAAGCATATGCTGGAGCAAGGAGAGTGGAGGCTTATCTATTCATTTTCAAATTTTAGATTCTTTTGATGAAGTTATTTTTTGACATTTTAAAATATAATTGCATAAGTTGTTGAATGTCATCAAATGAGATCCTCTATGGTGGTCTTGCATGTTTTCTTCTGTCTATTTTCTTTTTGTCATTTGCATCATTTTTTGTCTGTTAGTTTATCTTTTTTGGCAATGTTGAATTATAATGAACTTACAATTTTCTTTTGTTTTTCCCAGTGCATGCAGCAGAAAACTGAAGCAGAGAAGAAACTATCAAGTTTCACATTTCAAGAAGGTTGTTCTAGTGACAGTAACATTTTGGTGAAACTTTTGCAGGAGGAACTTAGAAGCTATGTAAGTTACATCATCATTTGTGATAGTCCAATGTGCAATGAAATGCTTTTTGTTAGTTATTACTAGCACTTACAGTAGTGAGAAATTCGCGTTGTCTGTGCCATGACTGAGATAATCAGTTTCTAGCTAACTGTACGATGATTGGGAAAATAACTTTATAAACAGAGTAATTCCACGATAAGCTGTGTATATCCTGCTAGTTTCTGGATTAGCTTCTAAACTATAGGAAGCTTTTTTCTTTTAGCTTTGATGAGATTGTTATAAAGGAGGTGAAAGATTGATCTTTTATGTTGAAGTTATTTTGCTCTACAAAATTTTAGTTATGCTGGATTAGTAACTAACTGGTATGACTATCCCACCGGTTATCAAAACATTTCTTTTCAGTGCCACATTTTACTATAAAGAATTTTAACTTTGGTTTATTTCTCAAAAAAGAAATAAAGTTAATACATAAATAACACTCTGAACTATCAATGTTTTGCAAGATTGACGCTTAAACTATAGGGTGTACTGTTACCCCATGAACTATAACATATACTATCTAAAACCTCTCATTAGTGCCAAGTGGTATGGAGAATGACTTCACTCTCTTTGTAATGTGTGGTGGCTAGAAGGTAAGTCAAGAAGAGCATCCATGTGACATTTTACTTTCAATTTTTTAAAATTAGTTATTCTAATATTTTATTTGTTATTTTTGCCTTCTTCTTTCTTATTTATTCTTTATGTTCTTCAAATCTCTACATCTTTTGCTAATAACAGTAAACTAGTTGAAACTCATCACTTAAATATTATCAAAAATAAAAATAAAAACAAAATTTAACTTTGGGTTAGCAAATGTTTGATTGATATATCTTGATTCCTCATCAGGAGGCTGAAGTGCGTGAAGCAAGAAAGCTGAAATCGTCTCATGAAAACATTGAGTTATTGAAGGTAAAGATACTTGAGGAAAAAAGCCGGAGAGAGAGGGCAGAGTCGGAGCTACTAAAACTAGCAGTGCTTCAAGGAGATATGGAGAAGTTAGAGGATGAACTAAATGCTTGGAAATCAATGGTTAAAGACATTCCTGGTGCATCATGTGCTGCTGATGTGCCTCCCAAATTTGCAGCTCTGCAGAGGTAACCTGTTGATTCAGTTTTTCCTTCAATTTGGTGCTTACTAAATTTTTTCTCTTCCTGAAGCAAGTATGTTCACTGATGAACTCTGTTTCTAACTTCATGCTCCTCATTGGTGCTTAATAGTAGGTCCATTAGGAGTTTCTTTTGTTGATTTAATGATTGACTTTAATGTGGAAAGCTTTCTAAACTTCCTCTTAATTGTTTAATTCTAATCCACAGAGCGAATTCTGGCAGTTCTGTTCTTTTTCTTTGGGTAATCATTGTTGTTTTCGCTTGAGTAGTATAATGTGCACTGTCCTGCAAATTGACACCAATTAGCCTAGATTGAGTAGAAACATTCATAGATGTAAATATAGGAAGTGAACCTGTATATTCCGTGCATGTTAAGTTAATAAAATGATGCACATCTTTCACACCTTAAAAAGATAAATTCAGATCCTTGATTTCCTACACTTATCGTCAGTCTTTTGTTACAGTAGCTAGTATTGAGAGATATAACTGCTTTATGTGAAACTTGGCTTATTGTAAAAAGGAACTTGGAGAAAGGATGAAAATATTTCTATCCCCTTTCTCTCAGATGAGTTGGGGTGGAAATTGCATGATTTTCTTGCTTTGCTTCTATCCCCAACTAATTGGTATTCAAGAGTTTTTGTTTCCTTTTCTGGAACCAGAGAAGTACTTGATAGCATGACGAAGGTGGGTGAGATCCAGGCTCGACTTAAACAAATGGAGGTGGCTCTTGACGCTGCTGATCTTGAGAAAAGGGAAGCAGAGAATGAGGCTGTACTTGCAAAGGAGAAGGCGGAATCTTCAAAATCAGAAATCAAGAGGATTCAGTTGAAGGTTAGCATATTTTGCATCTGCTGCTTCAGAAATTGGTTACTGTAAAATTGCTTTTTCCTCTTCCTTGTGGTCTCTGTTTCTTCTTGATTCCTAGCTTGGGATGTACGCCATATAAAATGGATTTGAATTCTAGGTAAGTAGGTTTTTATAGTCTGAGTTCTTATTAGGTTTTGTGTTGATATTACTCTTCCCAAACAGTGGAATGCATGTATAAAAATTATGGCTACCTTTTTTTGGTAATCATATGCCTCTAGTTTCAGAGTTAACCTTTTTCCTGTCATTCTGTGTTTTTTTTAACTTGTTATGTATTTGATCTCAAATTTCTTTGTAGCTTGCTTCTGTTATGGAGGAAACGGACCGTTTAAAAAATGTCATTGAGGACTTTAGGAAGCAGAAGAGTGTTGAAAGTGGACATAAAGTGGTCAGTGGAGCTATTCTTCAGGTTATAATCCCTGCCCTTTTTTCCTATTGACAAACTATCTTATGATTTGTGCTTTATCTAATTGTGGTAGTTATATCCTGACTACAGGAGCTTGAAGCATCTCTTGCCAAGAAAGAGAACTGTATAAAGGAACTGGAGAGCTATTTATCTGAACAAAAAGAAGTTAATATTCGCCAGCTCAATGAAATAAAGTTTCTCAATGAGAAACTAAATAATGAAGCTAGAAGAATAAAATCATTGGAGAGGGAGGGTGATGGCTTACGTTCTCAGATAGCTCTCTTGGAGTCCAAGGTTACTTCTGGGTTATATACTTTGTACTGTTGTACTCTTTATGTTTCTTAAAATATATGTTTCAGACAAGTGATAACTCTGGCAGGAAATGCTAATGGGATGCTGTTCATCCATGACACATAAGAATTTCATGTTCTAGATATTTGTTAAAGACCTTTAGAGATACTGGTACATGCATTTGGTGGTTATGCAGCTTATGACTTCTCAGTATACTTGAGCGAGTTAGAATATGATCTTTTTTTGCTATATAATTTTAGAATTGCATGTCTTGTATTTCCTTCTGTTTTACATCCATCTTATCATCTCCTAAATCCCATTAATGATGCTGATATTATACACTTTGTTTTGCCTCTTTCGTGGAAAATGGAGTGGCATTTCTCCTATGTTTCGTTGATATGCTTTATAGGTCTACTTGATTGCTAGGTGAACCTTTTGCCTGATGAAAATACGTAATATATGTCGATGCGAAAACTGCTTTTGAGTACCATGTACTTGTATGCATTTGCATTCATTGATACCTAATGAAATTTTAACGTCAGTGAGGATGCAATCTGCTGCAGAAAATACTGTCTTTTCTATTCTTTTTATTTTGCGAATGTATTCTTTTTTATTTCTTATGCCGTTATGGAATGCACACGTGTATGTCTCTTACTAGAAATGAAACATTATTGGTGCGTCAGATCATTGTTCCAATGACAGTGTATAATTTTAATGTTGTAAGTCTGTAACCCATTTTTAGTATCCTTAGGTTACTTTTGGTCCCCTTGCAGTTAGGTCATGGGGACTATTCATCTGCTAATACTAAAGTCTTGCGAATGGTCAACACCCTGGGAGTTGAAAATGAGGCAAAACAAACAATAGAGGCTCTTCAGAATGAGTTGCAGAAGACAAAAGAGCAGTTACTGGCTGTTCAAGAGTTAAAAGGGCAGTCAGGTGCACATAACTTCAATTTTAAGTACATGTATGCCTGTGATTTGTTGTCATTCAGTGCCTTTCCTATTATTAAACAGACTGCAATTGAGTTATGTTACAACTATTCTAGTCTTGTGCTCCCTGACTGTCATTTTGGTTGAGGCTTTGGTCTGTTATTCAACATTGTTATAAAGATTTATAATTCTCATATAAAACATTATCGAGATAGGCAAAAGATATGTGAAAACTGCATAATACTGGAAATAATCTCTTCTTGATTAAGAAATTCTCCAAACAGTTTGGAGTGGGTTTTCCTTCTAAAAGATTCATCTATTATTTTGTACTATGGAACTCGAAAATGATTTATTAAACCATATTTCTACTTTGGCTGGTCTAAGCTGGTTGACTCCTAAAACTCTTGGTACAATTTTGTTTATTACTTTTCAATAAGTAGAGATAGAATATATCTGTATTTTGGAAACACCAGTTTTTGTTAGTGAGCTTTAGGACTTCCAAGGCTGAACAATATTTACAAGATGAATTTTGTAAAAATATAGATGTTAAGATGAATTTGCAGTATGTAAGACTAGAAATCATCGCCAGCGAAAGAAAATATAAGTAGTGCACTCAAAGAGCGAAAATGAGAGAATATTGTCTGAGATGGTTGGGCTATCTCTACAAATGCAGTGATCAGTAGGTGTCACAAATAGACCTAGACTTAAATGGGGAGTTGTCTCAAGACATAATATTTCCAAATCCATGTGGACTTAGTTGAGAACACAATTGGATGGAAGCAAAAGATCCAATTAGGATGTACAAGGTAGTTGTGAACTTGTGATTAAGGCATAATTGTGCTAGTGTGCTAACATTTTATCCGGAGTTCGTTAGAAGTTATTTTTGTTTGTTTACAGAGTTTGTATTTCTGGAGAAAATTTAGAGACCTCTAGTATTAGAGGACCCTATTTGTCCCAAATGATAAATTATCTGGTCCTTTATTAAAAAAGAAAGAGAAATTAATGATTACTATAATGAAATAGGTTCAACCCAAGTGAAATGGATATTGAAGACATTTATTGCAGACCAAGTAGTTCGTGATTGAGTGGTAGAGGTCATTTCAGAAAAAGAGATATACCTAGGAATGTACATGCCATTGTTGCAGTGCATGAATGACATCCAATAATCTTTATCAGTTAAATTTTTTTGAGTACTCCTGAAATACAAAAGATACATGTAGGATTAAAAAAGAGGAAAAAGAAAAGAAGAAGACAAAATATAATCTTTTTATCTTTGGATAACAAAAGATTTACTTCTTTCTTCAACGTGATTCTATATGATCCCTAAGAATTGTTATTTGATGTTTCCAAATAGCATCAGCAGTTGAGTTATATACATTGAAGCATTGATAGGAAGAAAGATAATGGGGAAGATCTTACACATTAGGCCTTTTGTTCTATAGGAAGTTAGTAACAACCTGTTTCTAGGTTACTTCCAGTAGGATTTAGTGCTTAATATCTAAAGAAGTTTACACCCTGATGATAAATAATAAATCTAAAGTTTACATGATAGCTTATATTCAGAAACTATAATGATGAATTGCAACTAGGGACTACAGTTTCAAACATTGCAACTAGGGGCTATATCTTTTTTTAAATAACAAATAAATCCTCGAAGATCAGTGGCGCACGGTTCGGATCTTGGTGGGTAAATGGGCCTTCCCGTTTACCCTTCTCCACTTGAATACTAGGCTTTTGCTTAGAGAAGGGTTCAAACCCGTGATAGGAGACTACTAACCCACACATCACACATTTCGATGTTACCCCTAGACCAAAACTCTGGGGGTAACTAGGGGCTATATCTTTTATGATTTTTGAGAATGTAGGGACTGTATTTATTTTTTATCCTAATATCCTGTCTAGTCTGGGAAAAAATTGTGCAGACAACGTTATTAGTTTTATGAAGCGGAATGGTTTTAGTGGGTTCATATATTCAGCCCCAACTTTTTTTGGATTTAGGTATGAATCACTCAATATGGATGGTTCTTCTTGATCATAATCATCCTTTTTACTAGTTTGGATAGTAAATGGGGAGCTATTTTGATAAAGAAGTATAAGCTATTTATCACCCATAATATACTTCTAGATGTCAAAAGAAGTATATAACTCTCTGGTTAATGCTCTGCTCATTGGAGCTGTTAAAACAGTATTACATATTAATTAATGTGAATTTGTATTCTTCCTCTTTTCATTCCTCCATTATCTTCCTGCTTTCTCTGGTCTATTTACCGTGAGATTTTAGGTGCCTTTTGTTAGTTTCTATTATCCAATGCTTAATGCATTTGAAGTGTCAATTGGGACATATAAGTTTTTAGAGACCTTTTCGTCACCTTTTATAATTTCTAATTCATTACCTCTCAATTATGCAGCTGATGCGGGTACACTGGTTGATTCATATATTTCTGGAAAGATTATGCAGTTGAAAGAGCAAATAGCAACATTAGAAAAGCGTGAGGAGAGGTAAAGGTTTCAGGATTTCTCAGCATTTGTATTGTCGATGGTTTGTTATTCTTGTCAGAAACTAAGTTTAATCATTCTTCAGGTACAAGACAGTTTTTGCTGATAGGATCTCTGTTTTCAGAAGGGCATGCTGTGAACTTTTTGGGTATAAGGTATTACATGCCTCCTGGGTTATGACTATATTTTGAACTAATATATTTTGCCACTAGAAAATATTGTCCGGAGTCTAGTTGGTATCTCAAGCAATGTGTTATAATTCCACTAGTTCGAACATAAGTTTGGGGGTTGTGCATGGAGTTGGGGTGGTTGTATCTTGTTGGAATTTCTTCTGTAGCATCTTTCATTAAGAAGCTTGTGGGTTCTTTCTTATGGACCAGAAAGAGGTGTAGTTTGAGTTAAATGTCAACTAAAAGTACTGAGTTAGTGTCTATAGTATGTATTGCAGAAGCTTCTAGCTAAAGATAGCACCATTATTACCATTTCAGCACTTTTTGGTCAACCTAACAATAATCGGAATTATGTTGTCAGATTGTGATGGATGATCACCAGCGTCCAGATGGAATAGCAGTTACACGGTTTATACTTCAATCAATTTATGCTCAAAGTGATGAAGAAAAGCTTGAATTTGAATATGAATCAGGGAACACAAACATTTTGGTAAGATGCCATGTTTTCATTTTGTGGGCTTTAGGATGGTTGAAGCATTTTTGACAGACTTGTTACCATCAATTTCAACATTCCTGCAATGCCTTTGTGCTTTAGTTCAGCACATTGCTAGCACAGTATGTAAACGTTAATACTTTTGAAGAAGCATGATAATAAACTTTCCTTCTTTTGATCTTTCAGACGAACAAGTATACCTCTCAGCCTGAGATATCCCAACAGGTATTTAACAACAATTTCTAGAAAAGCCTTTGTGCAAAGCTAATTTTAAGTGTCATTGTCATTATTCCAGTTTGCTATTATTGTGATCGATTAATCTTTCTTGTTTATCCGTTGTCAGTTTTCATCTTTGAGCAGTTAGTGTTTTCTACTTTTATAAGGTGAGGTTATTCAACCTTCTGAAATGTTGGGGTATTCTGTTTTTTTGCAGGTTGAAATTTTCATTCGAAGGATGAATTCAATACCTGCTTTTACAGCCAATTTAACTGTAGAATCTTTCAACAAGAGAACATTGTCTTGAAGAAACAACACATGACGGTTTCTTCATTCCCTTTCTCTTGCTGGCAATTGTAATTTAGGTTCTTCTTCTTTCGGATTTGTTGGGAAGTATCAATGTTGGTTCCAATTGTGTGTAACTAAGTATAAACCGTATAAGTGCATATTCATGTTTCTATGCTGTTTGGTGCAATTAATTGGTATTTCTATCTAGGTGAGGGTATAATATGGGTTTTTTTATAATTTAAACACCTGGGGTGTGTAGAGTGTACAGGAATGATTTTCAATTTTTCCATTTTCGGTTGCCCAAAATTTTTGGCAAATGTTTACTCTAGGAAAAAAATATCTTAAAAATGACTTTCCTGGTGGAATTAGAAAAAACAAGTTTTTCGAGTCACATTCCACATTGATTGTGCATACACTCCACACCCTGTCTTCACCCCACTCTGATAGCCCCTAGCTCCATCACCATTTTCGACAGTATTTATCTTAGATTATATACAAAAAAAAATTTAAGATAATATTTTTTGTTTACATACTAAACACAAAAATATAAATAAGAAATTCACTTTTTTTTTAATGAAAATATTTTCCATCCTACCGAACACACCCTTCAATCTATTTATTCCATTTGAGCACAAAATGCTAACCCTTTTCTTTTGGGTAGGGGCCAATTAGGTTATTGTTACTTTGGGATAATATAGAAATACCCTCATCAACTTGGATTATCTATGTTTTGCATATATCCCATGTAGGTTTTAGGAAACTTGTGAATTAAATTGACACTTGGCAGCATTACAGGCTATACATATAATAAGCCCCTACATAATTAAAGCTTATAGGTAACATGTGTCAATAAACAATTGGTTTGTCGGCAAAAATAGTAATCAAACAATATAACATATGATAATCCTATATTGTCATCTCTTGAAAAACTTTTTATTGTATTGAATGATGATGATGCAGTACAATGTTGGAAATTTTTGGACAATGTGGTAGACAATGAAGGGACATTGCTTTTGAATTTAGGTGGTGTCTGTAGATCCCCATTAACTTATTAGCCTTCCATTCCTTTCTCTTTATGTACCTCTCAATCAATACTCCCAAATTAGATTATTACCCGCGGATCGTTTGGTTTGAAAATAAGTTGTGATGAGATAAGTTATGTTGAGATTATTTTTTATTGAGTGTTTGATTTGTTGTATTCAAAATAATATGCATTACATAAATTTTAAGAATAAGTTGTTTGTTTATAAAATTACCCTTTACTTTATTTAGTTTTTTTTATATTTTCTTTGCGAGCTTTAATTATTCATTTTTTAAAAATAAAAATTTCATTTATTTAGCTTAAATATTTTTGTGTGTGCATTCCTACAATGGTACCGTATGTATCTAAAAATAAATCCTTTTTTCTATTTAGCTTGAAAATAGAATTTCCATCTTAAGTTTGTTAAAGTAAAAGGATTTATGAGAAACCAAAATATAAATAAACATAAGAATTACAAATAATTTCATAAATAAAAATTATATTTATATAATTTAATTTTTAATAGAAAAATATGAAGAATTATAGTAAAAATAAGGAGTAGTGAATATTATTCTATATGATATTAAAAATAATGTAGGGAGGGTGGGGGGAGAATCGGGAGGACATGTGCTGATATTTTTGTTTAGTGAAAAAACGAATTTATAATAAGATATGTTCTATAATTTTGTATTACATAATTTTATTTTAGTAATAAGTTTTTCTTTTTGTAAAAGAATTATATAAGATTAAGGAGGTTGAAGACTTTCAGAAAATAGTTATACATTAAAAGTGAAAGTGAGGTATAAATAGAGTTTAAAGGGATATATTTGTCATTTATGTATTTTATCCCGAGATAAGTTATTCCTGAATTACTATACCACCCAAGGGAAGGGATAACTTATCCCAGTACTAATTATTAATCCCGTGATAAGTTATCTCAAGCTTTGCAACCAAATAAGGAATTAGAGGCTACTTAAAATTTATCCCCGAATTAACTCTCTTTATCCACCACACCAAACAACCCTTAACGGTATTGATAAAAAATTATTCGTACTCGATATATATGGTAAATATATATACCCTAATATGTATTCTCACTTTAAGTTCAATTGTTTGATTTGATATAAATATCGTGAGCGAAATATATGGATGTATGAGCATTCTTAACTGATGTAATTGATGAAATTAAACAAAGAAAAAGTAGAAATTTTGACCTCTTGAGAAAGGGGGCTTGTTTGGGAAATGTATATTTAACAATATATAACGATTTCATTTGAAGATTAGAGATTCTATTTATTTAATGAGTTTTTAGTTTTTATTGTATCCCTCTAGCAAGTATAGTAATTTAGGCATCTCTAGAATTTTAAAAAATTAAAATTTTCTTTTTTCATGTTTGTTCAAAATTGTTGTATAATCTTATTATAAGTAGTTTATAACCAATTTTGAGTCTTTTTCTCACATTTCACACAAAAAGTAGCCCAGACAGAATAGGCCACACCTCTAACTATAATGGAATGATTAATATGAAAGTAATTTCTTTTCCACGAAGAATTATTTTTACAAAAACAAGACATGAATCTAATTGGGGAGATTATCGAGACGTGAGAAGTTGACTATGGTGGGCATGAAGCATGATGCAAGGTAGAAGTAGATCGAAGAAATATTGAGGATAATTGATTGGACATGACATTTGTCATACCTACACCTTATTAAGAACATGACCTTAGACAAGAGGACATGAAAGTCAAGAATCAAGATAGACAGTTAATAGGTAGTCGCACTTGGCTAGTTTTCTTTATTATCAGTACTGTTCTTGTTATTACTTTTCTAGTATCTCATTTAAAAGCAGTTCGGTGCATTAAAACTTCCGCTATGCACGGTGTTCACAAAAGGGCCAAACTACGAGTCTACACACAACCTTACTATCTTATTTTGGAATTTATTATTACATATTTATTTTAGCATGACTTCTTCACTACTATATTTTCTTTCAATACTTGTTATTATATTTTACTTGAGTCGATGGTGTAACACCCCAGAATTTTTTTGAGCTAAGACTCGAACCATCCTTCGTTGTGAGTAGGATTTTACTGAGGAATTTAAAATTTCTTAAGTGTTAAGGTCACTAGATGTAGCACCTTGAGTTCCAAAAAGAACTAAATTGGAAATAG